>JANAVB010001400.1:3337355-3442724 GCA_029216955.1 Iris pallida
CTAGTGAAGGGGTCTTTCAATATACCAGATCAAAAAGTTAGAATTTGGACCAGGATGTCTTTAATCAGGAAGATCTCCCCATCACTCATCTGGAGGAGGATTCTTTGTCTGACTTTGATACAGATAGTAAAAGCTCTGAACAAACTATCTCGTCAATAGTGGCAAGAGAGGTGACAACATATGCCATTACAGAAGATCAAGATGCTTCTAGTTCAGCCAGTCAAGAACAACGAATTGCTGTATTAGAAGACAAACTGAAGACCATGGCTGAAATGGTCGCAAGTATGCACACTATAATCGTGGCTTAACATGCAGTACCACCGGTTATAAATCCTGCTACGAATCCTGAGCTCATAGCATCTTTTGTACCTGTTAATGTCGTTCTAGGGGTACCACCTCCCCAGGTTGCTTCTGTACCAATTCAAGCTGCTCCCAGTCAGTCTGGTGCTGGAGATGGTAATTATCATACTGTTCCTCCTCCTAACAATTCAAACCAACTCACCAATTAACATATATCAGGGGATGCTAATGAGGCTGTAAAACTCTTACGCACCCAATTAAAGGCCTTTAAACAAAAAGATGGCCTACAAAGTCTTGGGATAAAACAACATTATTCTGCAGAATGGAAGGAGGTTCTACTTTTTCCTAAATACAAGCTTCCGACTACTATGCTGTTTGATGGCAGCACTTCTCCAAGTCAGTACATCAATAACTTAAAGTGATGACTGATCAATTGTAGCCAAATGATGCTCTTCTAACCAGGGTGTTCGTCGGTTGTTTAATCGGTGCGGCATATGACTGGTACGTTGTTTGCCTGATGGCTGCATAACCTCCATCGCTGGTTTCAAGCAAATATGTTTAGAACGATTCTATGAGGGGGTCAATGATATGACTATGTCGCCCTTATCAAAATTAAACGAAGACACAATAAAACTACAGAGAATTTCATTGAAAGATTCTATCGAGAGGCACTTAAAATGCCTCTAGGAACTCCATCTGCTTTAACAATAGACACTTGTAAATCAAACTTGTTGTCTATTATCAGCATGTGGACAGGATCTACACAATTCCAAGACTGGCCTTCTTTCATTGAGAATGCCAAAGCTGCAGAGATTAGTGCTGAGAAGTTAAACAGTTAGGAGTTCAAATGGCTAATCCTAACCAAGATAAACATCCTACATCCGACAACAATAATTGCTAGAACAATCGCAAAGGCAAAGAAGTTTGGCCATCAACCACAAGGGCAAGGAATTATTTGATGTCAATGTTGCTCAGACTACACCACTCCATCAGCACCTCCACAAAAAGTACCTCATCCAAAAGAAGAATACTCTTTCGATGAAGATGATATCATGAGCATCTTCGATTGCTTGATCAAAAGTAATAAACTTCAACTTCCGGAGGCAAAACGGCCAGAAGAAGTTGGTAAGACTGACCGCCCTAAATATTGTGTTTATCATAGATTTATAGGGCATCCAACTCGAGCATGCTACGTGCTCAAGGGCAAAATCCAAGAAATAGTCAACTCTGGTGCAGTTACTCTTCAACAGGATAAGAAGACGGTGACAGCTAATATCGTCTCTGTAATTTGGTGATTTCCCACCACAACTTGTGCAAGATGGTGTTGTTTCCATTCCGAGGGCTACTCTCGAAATCGTGAATCTTCCACCTCCCCAAAACGAAGGTCTTGTTCCGTTATCCACTAATAAAGGAGAAATCATGTGGATTCATCCAGATCTAGTAGCAGACTTTGAAGCGCCTTCTTCTTCCAATCAAAAGAAGCGTTATAAAACTAAATCGAAGAGCTGCAACATGGTATCTTTTGAACCTGTAGCAGAAGAAGAAATCTTAATTGTACCAGATCTGGAAAACCTTATCTTCGAGAATATCCTAAAATTCAAGAGATTCCTGCTCCATCCTGATATTGTTCCTGCATCATCTTCCTCTGCTGAGAATATACCATCTACATCCTCGCCAGTAGTGGAACCAATTCCTTCCAAACCAACATTAGCAGATAAAGGAAAACAACTTGTCCGCTTCGACAAAGCATTAAAAATGTTCTCATCTCTCGGACTTGAGAAGCCATATAATTTTGATATTGGCTCAATTAGCTAACACTCCAGCAAGATTGTCAATCTTCGAACTCTTACGTCTCTCAAAAGAAACTCGAAAAACGTTAAGTGAAGCCTTGATGCAGGCTGATGCTTGTCTTGCTCTCCTCTAGGAGCCTGAAAAAGAGCCTGTCAGTTGTACACATTATCATAGTGTATTTGAACTAATATCCAACATCACTTTTACACAGGATGACATGCTGTTAGAAGACAATCGTCATGATCGTCCTCTCTACTTCACGGGATATGTGGACACCATGAAAGTTGATCGCATTCTGATTGATCTAGGGTCTGCACTTAGTATCATGCCGAAGGCTCTGCTGGATGCCTTGAAGATTCCAGTGTACAACCTTTCTACAACTATCACTACTATCTTGGGGTTCAATCAAGGAAGAAGTGAACCTTTGGGAAAGATACGTCTGAAACTTTAAATCGGCAATCTTCGTACGAAGGTGACTTTTTATGTGATTGATAATCATGGTTCATACAATGCTCTCCTGGGAAGACCTCCATGAACACAATATTGTACCTTCTACTCTCTACCAATGTTTCAAATATGTGGATGGCAATGGAGAAGTACAGAAAGAAGTTGCAGATCTCAATCCTTTCAAGGCAGTTGAAGCGTATTGTAATGTTTCTCGCATGTACAAAGAATAATTCATGAAGGTGATATTGGCAATGGATACTGATGAAGAACAGAAAGGCGTGCCAAATGATACTCTGGTGATCCCTGTCAAAGGATGTACTTTTTGTCCTCAGTCTTCCAAGACATTGACTATTTACCTTCCTTCTCATAAGAAGCAGTCTCCTGGTGTTAGTCAGGAACAAAGGGAGCTCACCTCTTTGGAGCCACTTGCAATCGACCTTCATCGTAAAAAACTTCTCCCTCCTTCTCGTTCTTCTTTCCTCCTCTGGTTATCAATCTGACTAAGCCTGTTAAGGCTAAAGGTCCTGTTGTAAATGATGTAAAGATCAATAAAGCATCTCCTTTGCAGTATACTTATTTCTCTTATTATACTCAATGCTATTTAGATATGCTAGATAGTTTTAAGCCATTTATAATAGGAGTCGTACCATCTCTCCAAAATATGGTATCACTTGAATCAATACTAGAATCATTCTTCCTAGTTCCTTCTGGAAGGAAAGGCGAAACTCCTATACCTTTTAGTAAAGGAACAGAACAAAAAATTATGCCTGACAGCGATAATAAAAAAGATGATACAGGAAGGCTACAACTACGTCATTATAGTCCACAATCCAAGGCAATCATCCGTAAAATGGGCTATGATTTCAAAATTGACCTTAATGGTGGTAAAGGAAGACGAACTCCTATTCGTACTACTGCTCCACGAAGAAAAAAAACGATACCATATTATAGCAAAACAAAACCTGGGCTAGGCTATACTTTACCAGTTATAACTCCACAAACCTCTGAATCTGATGAAGATGAACGCTCTAATTCTTCAGATTCCATTTCATGGAACTTTGATACCAGTACTAGTCACGTCCATCGGGTGACATTATCTTCTAATAGGGTGTCTGTCGAGTTCTCAGAAAATGGCGAGGATGATATTGAAGAAGCTCCTGAAGCAGATCCTTGGGAACAAAGGATGGACACTCAGTGGAAAGTCTATTTCGAACAACGTGAAACACCTACCGAAGATCAATTAATCTCGATCAATGTTGGAGAGAAAGATGTACCACGACCGATCTTCATTAGCAAGAATCTTCCAGAAGATGATAAACAAGAACTGATTCACCTCATTCGTGAATATATCGATGTCTTCGTCTGGAGTTATGAAGATATGCCAGGTTTAGATCCTCAGGTCGCAACTCATAAACATAACATTTTGCCTAATGCTAAACTAGTCAAACAATAGCAACGGCGATTCAAGCCTGAGATTATGGATGCAATAGATGATGAAGTCAGAAAGCTTATCGCTTGTTGTTTTATCTGAAAAGAACAGCATCCTGACTGGGTAGCCAACGTTGTACCAGTCTTGAAGAAGACTGGGAAGGTTCAAGTGTGCATAGACTTTTGAGATCTCAATGACGCTTGTCCTAAAGATAAATTTTCTCTCCTAATTACTGATGTCATGATCGACAATACTTGTGGATTTGAACGAATCTCTTTCGTGGATGGATTTTCTAGAAATTCGAATGAATCCTGAAGATAAAAAAACACACTTCATTCCGTACTCCTCGGAGTATACTGCTATACAGTCATGTCATTCAGTCTTAAGAATGCAGGTACAACTTACCAGCGGACTATGAGTACTATCTTTCGAGATCATTTATGAAAGACCGTTGAGTGCTATGTTGATGATTGCTGTCATAAGTCATCTGAAGGAAGATCATATTCAAGATTTAAGAACCATATTCAATCTAATGCGCCAGCATCAACTCAAAATGAACTCCACCAAGTCTTTCTTGGGAGTCCCTACTGGCAATTTTCTTGAATTGTCATTACCTCTAAAGGTAAACACGTTGATCCCGAGAAGATCAAAACCATTCAAGAGATGCGTCCTCCATGCAACCTAAAAGAGCTACGAGGATTCTAGGGTCAACTTGCTTACATCAGGAGGTTCATTTCGAATTTATCTGGACGTAGACTATTTACTCAATTAATGAAGAAAGGTGTATCTTTTATTTGGACAGAAGAATGTTAATGAGCATTTGATGACATAAAATGATATTTGATGAGTCCACAGGTCCTAGTGCCATCGATTTCAGGAATACCCTTCTTGATGTATGTCCGAGCGATGGACCATTCACTCGGAGCTTTGCTGGATCATAAGAACAAAGAAGGTCATGAACAAGCCATCTACTACCTTAGTCGGACGATGATTGGAGCTGAACATCGTTATAGTCCGGTAGAGAAGGAATGCTTAGCCTTAATGTTTGCTGTTCAAATGACAAGACATTACATCATCGGTCAAACCAGACATGTTATTTTTCGAGTCAATCCTCTGCGGGTCTTAAAGAAGAAGCCCAGTACACTCAATTTTGTAGCACCCACTTTTTGAAATAAGGGTATTTAAGTCATTTTAGTCATTTTATGATTTTCTAGATACTATTGACTTGTGTTTGATTTAGCAATTGGTTTAACCTTAGATAATCCATATTAGAGGCTAACCATGACATATGAGGATCATTTAGCTAATTAGAATTTATTTTAGGCTTTGGTTCAATTTAGAAAGCCAATTGACTATTTTTGGCTATTTAATTAATTGGCCTTTTAAGCCTTTCTGTTAGTGGGATAAAACTCAACTTAGATAGAGAAGAGGGGCCCATGAACCAACCCTAACCCTAGAAGGACTAGCATGGCCGGCCAAACAGGAAACCCCCCTCCTTATATAAACATTTGCATTGGTTTTTACACCCCTTTTACAAAACCCTAGTTTCCAGCTCTCCAAAATCCTAACTTTCTCATCCGACCTCCGTTTCGCCTCAAACGAAGTGCGTTGTGATCGTGGAAGGAGGAGAACTTGCTGGAGCATTGCTAGCAAGGAGTTGGAGGCGTTTGCTCAGTGAAAACTGGTCGTCCCATTGTTCGAGGAGTCAGTTTCATTGATATTTCAACTCTCAATAGGTAAACACCTAAAACTATAGTTTTTCCTGATTTTTATTCATGGTAGCATGCATCTAGGTAGCTCGACCCACCCATATAGGTTGGTAAAATTTCGTGTCTGTTTGATAGGCGTGTCGGACACGTATCGGATTAGGATTTAATTTGTTCGACGAATTGCCACTTTGAATTCAATATTGTTGTTTATGTAAACTAATTACATGATCCTGTAGGCCTTTAGATGTAGATTGCATATATAATTTATGTAGGGTTTCTGTGTCGTCTCGTGTCCTAATTTCGGGTTGGACACGCAGCACGAGACTGCGTCTCGATGCCCTGCTGCTACTGTGTCCGTTCTCGCTGGACACGACGACTCGACGTACAATTTTTGGGTTGTGGGTAGGGTCAAGGTCTGTCGTGATGCCCAACAAATTTGGTTGGGTTTCGTGGAGAGTCGAGAGAGAAATCGACACGGCACGGGTTGTGCACTGTCGCGCACGCGCCAGTTTTTGGCGTCCGATACGCGTGTCGTTCGACTCGGACACGCGTCGTGTGGCTAGTGCAGACACTTAGGCTAGTAGCCCTACATGTGGGCTACATGTACGAGCGACCACGTGTCGTAGTTTGGTCTGTGTCGAGCCCTAGGTCGCGTGGCACGCGTGCACGAGGACTGGGTTCCAGTTTTGATACTCGCGTATCCTGGACACTTCGTGTCCTATTCCTTGGACACAACTGCACCTGAACTTCATGTTCCTACACGTGACACGTTACCAACCTTTAGTTTCAAACATCTTTTGGTTTTCGAATATTTTTAGGTCATGTTGGGTTTTGTGTTTGAGTATCGGGCTTTAAGTTCAGTTAATTCCTGTTCCAGTAATTTATTCATGTTCCATCATATTTCGATGTAAAGTTCTGTGCAAACCAAACCTGTAGAGCCTATATTATCATATCTAGGAGTATCTATTAGTTTCATAATGGAGAGGGTTGTGTTCGAGTTTGGTTTTGGCATGGGGTATTCGAATATATCAATATAGGGTATCATGCCTATAACTGATATTTGGGTTGATTTAGGATTGATTTCAGTATTGCTAAGTTCAGTTTACTTGATTAGTTGAGATTGGGTTAATACCAAGATCAGTTCAACTGTTAGATAAGAATTGGTAAACACCAAGTTTAGTTCAACTGATTAGTTAAGGATTAGTGGTTGTGGTTAGGATAGAAACTGGTTTTTGAGAGGTATACATGTATGTATTGGTTAGGATAGGCTGAACTAATACGGGATGTTTTGTGATGAAAATTCAGGAAATAGGCAAGCAGTGAGGCTTGCAACAGTAGCAATGGCATGCTGCATAGCAGCAGTGCTAAAATTATAGGAAAACTGCAGTGCAGTAGCAAAGCCTTGGCCTATGTACATGTGTCCAAGCATGTGGATACATTGGGTTGAGTGGTGAGGATTTAGGAATTGAGATTACCTTATTTTAACTAGAAAACTTACTAAGAAATACCTAGCCTAGAGTTTTGGTATATGTTAGTCTAAGGTGTGGGTATTAGACATAGGGTATTGTGTGTTAAAGTAGTGTTATTTGAATTTCATTGGTGTTAGGATTGTGCTCCCTTGGAAACCTAAGATAACACCAACTCAACACCCAAAATCAACACTAGGACTAGTAGTGACCTAAAATTTGACCTATGAGCTAGTTAACCTAACTTGGACCTAGTTAGACTAGTCTGGTTGACCAAAGTTGACCCAAGGTTGACTATGATTTAGATTGACCAAATCATGTAGAATTTGCATTGAAGACTTTCCTTATGATATTTTAGACTGTATTATGACATGTGGTTGTTTTAAATAGGATCTTATTACTCCAATCCAGTCACTTTTCATCATCAGCAGTTCGGATTGCCAGGCGAGTACATTCTCTGATCTTTTCATGCTTCTTTGGATATGTACTCTTGTTATAGACTAGTATACTTGATGCTGACACGACGTTCACACGGATTAGTACCCTCTGGATCTTTTCATGCGATGTTATCCCCTCGGATACATCGAGTTTGTCATGTTCATGTACTTTATCATGGTCATCATGTACTCTATGTATTCCTATTTGTCCATGTGCACTCATATGTTATTCATGTACACTCATGACCATATGAGTTCCATGTATACAGTAGTTGTTATCCATGTGCAATAACATAACATGCTTTGATCCTTGTGTATTAGTTGGGGGCAGGGGGAGTGTAGTTGGTTATGTGACCATTATCCCCAGTAGATATCCATGTGCATTCCATAGCTGTATCCATGTGCAACCCAAGCTGTTTACATAACCAATTCATGCTCTGATTCACGTAGAAGGTTGCATTCTCTATTTATCATATATATCTCAGCTTATATCTTCTCTCTTGTTGATTTCTCTTTACAGCGATTCATGTATAGTTTTCTATAGCTTGCTTTATATGTCCATTCCTGATATGAACTGTTGTGAGAGATATGTGCTCGTTCCGTCCTGACTGGACATGTTAAAAATTTTACAGGTGATGATGAGGAGTACTGTCCTACTTATTATGGCATTGGCTTAGATGACACTGACGATGTGGACCCACAGGAGGATCCCACAGTCGCTGAGGATTTGCCCATAGTCTAGCTGAGACTTAATACTTTATTTTGTATTTTCTATTTGAGACTTTATGAGTTGTACTTGAGATTATTTCTGGTGGTTTACAACTAGACTTTTATTGTGACTCTCTTGAGATTCTTCTTCTATTCCATCTTAGTATTGTGATTGAGTTACGTATTATTTTAATCTCTATTCATAGCTTATTTAGATTGTGTTAGATATGGTGACTCAGGACAGCATTCTACCGCCGACACTGCGGCGTAGGCTGGGCGTTCGTTACTTCTCATGCCCTTACACTGGGTATGGGTCGTGACAAATTCTAGGCTTGCTACATGGGCCATATTATTAGCCCAATATGATATGGTGTATGTTCCACAAAAGTATGTGAAAGGCCAAGCACTTGCTGATTTCTTAGCAGCTCATCATGTCCCTGAGACATCTAAGCTATATGACGAGATTCCAGATGAGACATTGGAATCAAATATGGTCTCAGAAGAATTTACTACTTGGCGTTTGTTCTTCGACGGAGCATCTAGAGTTGGACCTGGAGGTACCCATGTCACTGGAGTAGGAATTGTTCTCATTTCACCAGATGGATTAGCTATCCAGAGAGCTTATTCTTTAGATGAGTCATGCTCCAACAACGTAGCAGAATACAATACCTTGCTCATTGGACTCCAATTAGCCAGCAACTAGATAATGAGTATCTCGAAGTATATGGTAATTCTAAGCTGATTGTTAATCAGGTTAGAGGTACATATGAAGTTCGACATCAAGATCTGGTGCCATACCACGAAGCGGCAATCAGAATAGCTTCCTCGTTTAAAGGGTTCTTCATCGAACATGTACATCGAGTATACAACACAGAAGCTGACGCCTTAGCTAACCTAGCAGAGGTCTTAGCAATTCCAGTCAAAAGACAGCAAATGGTCGTTATCTCCAATAGAGAACTGTTTTGCATAGAAAACAATCATAACATTGAATTCATTAATTCCACCGAAGTCAATGTCATCAATGAAGATTGGAGAGCACCTTTCATCGATTTTGTAGTACATGATATATTACCTGAAGATCCTAAAGAAGCTACAAGTATTCACCAACGATCACTTCGATTCTACTACAATTATACCACCAAAACTCTCTTTCGACGAACTTTTGATGGATTACTCTTAAGATATCTTGTTGGTGAAGAAGCAAAGCAAATATTACGCGAAGCTCATGACGGCGTTTGTGGGGCACATCAACCCGGTCCCAAACTACAAGATCGTATCTGACATATGGGCTACTACTGGCCCTCTATGGTATCAGATGCCATCGACTATGCAAGGAGATGTCGAGCATGTCAAATTCATGCAGATTTTATTCACCAATCGTCGAAATTTTTTCACCCGACTGCTGCCTCATGGCCCTTCGAAGCTTGGGGCATGGATGTAATTGGTCCAATTAATTCTCCTTCATCTAAAGGACATCGGTTTATCTTGGCTATAACCGATTATTTCTCTAAATGGGCTGAAGCTATACCTTTAGCTGAGGTGAAGACTAGTAATGTCATCAACTTCATCAAACATCATGTGATATATAGATTTGGTGTACCCCGTCGGATCATCCATGACAATGGGCCACAGTTCATCAGTTAGAAGTTTACTAGGTTCTGTGATGACAACAGAATCAATAATGTTGCTTCTATGACTTATAATCCTGCAGCTAATGGATTAGCTGAAGAATTCAACAAAACAATCATCAAACTCCTTAAAAAGTTTGTTTCTATTAACAAACGTAATTGGAGTGAGAAGCTTGGAGAATGTCTAGGGCTTATCGTACTACAGTCCATATTCCACAGGTTGTACACCTTTTTCTCTGGTGTATGGATGTGACGTTGTCTTACTGCTGGATCAAATTCCATCCTTGAGAATTGCTATTGCTAATGAACTTACCATAGAATACAATGATCGTCTCCGGCTTCAAGAATTGGAGGCGCTCGATGAGAAAAGGCTTCTAGCTCAACAACATTTCGAACTTTATCAAGCCCGTATCTCAAAAGCTTTCAATCGTAAAGTCAAAGTGCGAACATTTCAAGAAGGCGAGCTAGTTCTTACGGTCAGACGTCCTATGACTATGACTCACATGAGCAAAGACAAATTCGAAGCAAAGTGGGAAGGTCCGTATGTGGTAAACAAGGTTTTCTCAAATAGAGCCTACCAATTAACAGATACGGATGGCAGAATTACTATGATGCCTATCAATGACAAATTTCTTAAGAAATATTATGTATAAAAGTAAAACATTCTTCATTCAGAGAAATGATGTAAATAAAACTCGTTTATTCAAAAGCAGAAAGAGTTACATAATATCAAGGATGGGGACGAGGACCCGACCCTTCCTTATTGAATACATGAATTGCCAATATTTCAAACATCGTTGTCTAAACACACCAACAATTCACAGGCAGCTATCCTCACAGCTTCTTCTTCAGCAGTCTTCCCAGGCTCCACCAATTTGGCAACCAGATCCTGCTCGAATAACGGAACAGTCGAGCCTTCACCCACTTCTTTTTGAGGAGGGGGCTCAACAAGAGGCGTCTCAGTCGTATCTTCGATCTTCAGAGTGAGCAAATCTTCGAAAGACATTCTGTATCAAAGAAAAGAAGTTGACAACATCCACAGAAGTTTTTATTCTATTTATAGACAGAATGACTAGATAGTCGGCTTCGAGAACCGATGCGACTTTTCTTCTTCAAAAGGGGTGACTGTTCATTCATTCATCTCCTCCTAAAAAATCGAGGTGACTGCTCATTCATTCATCTCCTCTTCAAGAACCGAGGTGATTGTTCATTCATTCACTCTCTCTCTACTAAGAAGTCTGACTGTCTATTCATTCATCAGTCCTAGCATTTATTGTCCTTTATTTACACTTTCGTAAATAAAAATATAGATGATAAATTCTCACATCTAAAACAGAAAAAAGAAATCACATCCTTCACACCTCTGAATTCCAATTATCTACGTCAACAACTTGTCACCTCTGACAAAGTTGTCTATTGAAGTAACAATATTTCAAGCGTTATATTTTGCCATGTCCACATTACCTCTGAGCAGATATAATAAATAATGTTATTTTTTAAATCAAGAAATATATCACGTCCAGTACCTCTGAATATATTTTCTATTTTATTACTTATACCTATAACAAGATATGCAACAAGTAATGGAACCACAAAAAAAGTTTCTCATTTCATTTTTATTCAAAAAAGATACATCATAATTTTGATCATTCTACTCTGAAGAGTAAGTGGTAAGTTCTACAATTCGCGTCTTCAAAGCTTGGGCTCTTTCATTGCAAGAATCTAGCATCTTTTGCCTAGCTTCGACCCTTTCTGACTCATGATCGAATGGGTGTAGAGCAGCAGTTTGACGTGCTAGTTCTTCATTCTGTAGCTGTTCAAATTCATTCTTCTGGTGCTTTAAAGCCTCTAATTGGTTAACTGCAGCTTGATGTAGCTGAGTTTCTTGTTCTATATCCTGTTTGATGGCTTTAAGCTCTTCTTGGAGACGAGCAATTTTAGCCTCCAGATCAGAAGCTTTTTTCTCTTCATCTGCAGCCTTAGCCTTATGACTCTCAGCAATGGAAGTTGCATCAGCAATTTGGATGTCCAGTTGAGAAGACTTTCTAGTAAAAGCCAGTAAAAATGCTTCAAAATTGGCTTTACTAGTTTCTGCTTCTCGAGCCATAGCCTCATATTCTGCATTTATTAGCTGCTCGACATCTCCTCTTTTAAGCTTTTTATAAGCTTTAATGTATCCCTCCAGCTCATCTAAGATGTGTTCCAAGAAGGTAGCCTGAGCCTTGTCTCCTTGGTTGCGGATGCCTCCGATTAAAAATGAAGAAGGAGTTCTGATGGTACTAAATGGAACATCTTCTTTCTTCATTACTCGATGAACTAAAGGCTCCAGAGATGTAAAAAGACTTTAGTAAAGGAGGCCACTACAAACTTGTTTGTTGCTACGGCACCTGGGCTGGCTACCACTTCTGCCGGAGTCTTTGCTGCTTTAATAGATGGAGGCATTTCGTCATAGTTTCGAAAGGTCCTTCTGTAATTTACATGTCATTTGCTTGAGCAATATACAATGCTGAAGGAGCTATGATAAATAGATCATGTTTAAAATTTACCTGAGCTGGGCATAGCGTGGGGAGTCTCAAGAGGTCGGGATGTTTTCGGCTGAAGCTTTGACATGGTGTCTGCAGACATCGTGGCCTGACTACTTCCAGCCCCTGACTCAGTCTGAAGTGGCAGAGTGAATGTAGTTTGATCTGTTAGTTCTACCACCACTCCAGGAGCCTCGGGTTTTTCAGAAATTCTGGGCTCGTCGATCCTGGGACTAACATTCTCTTCATCGATAATCAGATTCTCCTCATCCTCAGCAGTTGATGTCACGACCCGCACCACTTTTCGGGATACAAGTGCATGTCCAAGCCCAGCCTACGTCGCAGTGTCGAAGGTAGAACGTTGTCCAATGTATTCAAGTCACAGAAACTATATCCAACAAAGTAATCTAGATCTCATCCACAGAAAGTAATGTCACATCCAAATCCCATAAATACAACTGAAATAAAGGACTGAATCATATAAACTGAATTTCAAGTAGTTCAAGTCACGTCCGGTGAACACAAATCCACTACCAATAGACAAGAATAAAAATAGAACATGAAATGGAAATAACTGAGTCAAAAATGCTAATCATCAAAGTACCCTCATCTGCGGTGGTACCATGGTCCAATCACTACAAAAATTTGTCAGATTAGCGACGTTTAAAAACGTTGCTAACCTCGGTGAAAACGTCGCTAAATCAATTTAGCGATGTTTAGGGCGACGATTCGGGAACGACGAAAAAAAGCGTGTCGCTAAACGAGAAAATTTCGCAAAACGTCGCTAGGGCAACGTTATTTAGCGACGTTATTAACGTCGCTAATTAGCGACGTTATTTGCGACGTTTGTTCATTGGCGCTAATTAGCGACGTAAAAGGCGACATTATCGTGTGGTCGCCGTTTAGCGATACTATTGCGACGTTTTTGGCGACCACGTGCTGACATAAGATTTGGTGTGACGTGTTGCCACATCATCTTTTAGCGACGTTTTTAGCGACATTTATTTATGTCGCTACTATTTAGCGACGAATCCTAACGTCGCTAAAAACGTCGCTAAGTTAAAAAAATATAAAAAAAGGTTCCAGAATGCAAATGGTGCTGGAGCTGGAGCCTGAGCCAAAATACAAATTACAAAATACAAAATACAGAATCCAATCCCTGGGTTCGCCGACCCTCTCGGTAGAACACTCAACACCGGCACGCACAATACATTCCAGAATATACAAAAAATAAAAAAATACTATCCGCAACGAACAATGTCAATATATAATATCCTCAACAAACGAAATTAATATCCGCAAATACGTACAAATTCAGTATCCTCAACGAAAAAACTGAATATCCCCAAATACGTACAAAGTCAAAATATAGAATACAGAATCTAATCCCTGGGTTCGCCGAAATTACAAAAACAAAGATTGACACACAGTATTAATTCATATGTGTTTTAAGTGTGAGAACGGATAGCTCATAACACAACCTAAAATTCATTCTAGCATACATTAGTGTGAATCATCTATGTTCTGTACATATGGTGTAGTATACGTTCTTATCGAATCTAGTATCTGAAGAATGTAACAGAATCAAGATGAACTCACATAATGTAATACTAAAATATCATCTACTACTATATAAGATATAGTGATAGGTTGTCGTATAATCATTGTCGAGGGATGAGGGTCGGAGGACAGTCAATTTGTCACGACCCGGTCCCAATTTCTTGGGTCGAATCGGATCATGTCCAGCCTGCACCGTTGTTGAGACGGCGGCAGTAAGCTGTTTTCACTTGCAGGTAATTCAACAACACAGTATAATTTGCCACAACTTAAATATTTTGAATAGTTTAAAACTTTTTACAACAAAATGAAAGATACATCTGAAATACACTATTTTCCACAAACATCATGAATCATAAAAAATAAGAAAATCTAGACAACCAGCTCATCAGTCTCGAAATCTTCGTCCTCTAGTTGGGACCCTCGGGAAATATCGCGAAACAAAGCCTCATCAGTGATACCTAAAATGTTGGGTCTCCACTCAGGAGGGAGCAAAGTACAATTCATGCTAATTTGACAATTGAAATAATAATAGAATTATGCACTTTTAAACAGTTTTGAAATCAATAATTTAAGCAGTTACAGTTTTAAAACAGTTACAGTTCTGTGATGTGAATAGGTAATGAAATATGACCGGCTTGGGTTTGTTACAGTAAAGGATATGGGATTTGTTACAGTAAAGTTACAGTATGGTCATTCTCATTACACTATTCCCCCAGTCCCCAATAGTTACAGTAGTTACAGTCAGTGCTCGTGTTGTATCGTGGTTTAAACTTGCAATAAAACGATTACTAAATAATTGTAAACTAACACAAAATGTACTTGCCTTTGTTTTATTGACTGGATTCGTTTGTTGATTCCGGGGTGATGCTAGTACAGTCCTCGAAACCCTACAATTGAGAATTGACTCAGATTTCAGGTTTACCAATCTAGCTACGCTAGTTGAAATCTCTATTTGTGTCCTAGTCCAATTTTAACTCTTTAATTAACCAAACACGAAAAATACGATTATTAGTGCGTTTATTTAGTACGAGGGAAAAAGATCGTTTTAAACTTTTGAATTCGGAAAACTTCGTCGATACCAGATTAATTATTAAAACTTGGTATTTTCATAGTATATAAATATAAAGCTAATTTTCTTATTTAGTGAGAAATACATGATTTTTAATTAAATAGAAACTTGTCAATTTTTAGGTGAGAAAATCTTCATTATTTTTTTTATACGAAAATACCTTTTTATTCAATTTACTCGTTTAATACAAAAACTCGCAAAACCAGAAATAACTAAAATCTAAGCTACCAATTACAGTTACAGACCACAGCCAGCTGGGCTTATGCCCATTACAATTTATTTACATAAATTGAAATAAGACAAAACCGCCGTTAGTCCTAAACTTTAAATAAATAAAATATAAATAAAATTAAAGTAAAAATAAAGATAAATATAGAGTCTCAGATATGGTCCAATCCTCAACTGGGCTAATGCCTCAACGTCCGGGTGGAGCCGGTTTCATTTGCACTTAGTCGGGTCCATTGACCGATACGGTCGTCACCCAAATCCAAATATTAAATAAAATTCCAAAATCCGTTTCAAATTCATTTTTAAAATAAATCTAGAATTTACGGAAAAATCCGGCAGCATCTCCTCTGTTTTTGGTCAACCCAAAAACTTGGAAATAGCGCCGATACTTTCCTGCAAATCCCAAACCAGGGAAACCCAAATATGTATATATATAATAATCCACAACCAATCCACAGAATAATCGGAACGACCCGAATAATTTCGGAAGTCCGATTCTAACCCAAAAATCACAGAACGCTATCGAAAAAATCCGGAAAGCTAAAACATACCAAAAACCAATTTCCGAAATATTCCAGAAATTCAAAATAATCAACAGAACCTTTCCGAAGGTTCCAGAAAAATACGACGTCGCTAAAACCGAATTCCTAAAGGGAATTGGGGACCATTTCTCATCATAGACTATATGAAAAAGACACGGGACAGGGGTTATACCTCAGGTTGCTCGGCTAGAGCTCTCAGATGAAAATAATAGGAAGAATTTGAGATGCAGACAGCAAAAGAGGCTCGGAACAGCACTGGTTCGGAGTCCGAGACGCGATGGGGCACTGAGACAGCAGCGGACAGCGGCGTCGCTGCCACAGAACAGCAGATCGGGTCACGGGGTCACGGCCAGGGAAGCTGGACAGACCAAAAAGGGCGCACGCGGGCTAGGGCACGCGCCGGAAAGCCGCGGGGCCGGAGCTAGGTGCTGGGACAGGGAGAGTCGGCGCGGGTTGGCCGGAGGCAGCGGCCAGGGACTCGGCCGGAGGGGCTGCGGCCAGGGAGAAGTCGGCCAGAGGGGCGCGCGGGGAGGAGGCCGCACGGGGAGGGCGCGGCTCGCAGGGGTGGCGCACGAGCTCCGCTGGACGGAGCGAAGGGAGGGCTCGGCCGGAGGGGTCGGGCACGAGGGAAGCTCGGCCACGCGGTGCACGCTGGCGTCGGGAAAGCTCGGCCGGGGCTCGACCAGAGGGGCGCAAAGGGCGGCCGGACGGGCGCACGAGGGGAGACGGGCGTGGGCGCCGAGCCAGGGGTCGCCGGCGGGTCGTCGGGCCTGGAGGAGGCCGGCGGGGCGGATCCACGGGTTGGGGCACGCCGGAGGGCCTCGCGTAAGATTGACAGGGGGAGGGTTGTGAGGGAGTTGAGAGTAAGAGGAGAGATTGTTCTGTGGGTTTTGTGAGAAAGAAAGAGAGTGGGAGTTTTAAGTAGAGATGGGGGTTCCTCTCTGGAGTGAAATAAAGAGGGAAAGAGTAATGGGTTTTCCTGTGAGGAGTTTGCGTGGGGAGTTATAAGGGGTGAGTTTGTGCTGAGAGTTACTGTAGGAAGAGTGAATTAAGGAGAAAGGAAAAAAAAAATTGAAGTGCTGGAAGTTGGACCAGCTCCTGGAATTTTTTTTTTTTAAAAGAATCAGATTTTCAAAGAAAAGGTTAGGTCCGGGTCTGGGTTCGGGAATCGGGTCCGGGCTCGGGTCTGGTCGACAAACAAAAGCCATATTTAATTTTTGAAATTTATTTTAAACTCACAAATAATACTAATAATAATAGAAATAATATTATAATATTAATATTAATTTACTCTACAAAAATTGGGTTTCACACAATTTTATCTACGGCTACATAGTTTCTGCCTCGCCAGTCGAATGGCTGCAAGGACTATGTCTTGATCACCATGTCGTACCATTGTTTCTGCCTCGCCAGTCGAATGGCTGAAGGGACTATATGTCCCGATCACCATGTTACCAATTAACCAACCAACAAAACTACTTGTTACAAATATCGGCACTATATGTCGCGAAACGTCGCTATGACGTCACTAATAGCGACTAATTTAGTGACGTTAGTATGAACGTCGCTAAATTCTAATTATATTTCCCCACCAATTCATTTCTCCCCATTTTACTCTCTCACTCTCTCTCCCTCCCCCCCTCCGGCGCTCTCACAGTACTTAAGTGTGAGAACGGATGGCTCAGAACACAACCCAAAATTCATTCTAGCATACATTAGTGTGGATCATTATGTTCTGTACATATGGTGTAGTATATGTTCTTATCGTATCTAGTATCTGAAGAATGTAACAGAATCAAGATGAACTCACATAATGTAATACTAAGACATCATCTACTACTATATAAGATATAGTGATAGGTTGTCGTATCATCATTGCCGAGGGACGAGGGTCGGAGGACAGTCAACTTTATCTACGGCTACATAGTCTCTGCCTCGCCAGTCGAATGGCTGTAGAGACTATGTCCTGATCACCATGTCGTACCGTAGATTAATGCAAATGGAGCTGGAGCCTCAGCCAAAATACAGAATACAAAATACAAAATCCAATCCCTGGGTTCGCCGACCCCCTCGGTGGAACACTCAACACCGACACGCACAATACATTCCAGAATATACAAAAAATATAAAGAAAAAATACTATCCGCAACGAACAATATCAATATATAATATCCTCAACAAACTAAATCAATATCCACAAATACGTACAAACTCAGTATCCTCAACGAAAAAACTGAATATCTCCAAATACGTACAAAGTCAAAAATATAGTACAGTCCAAAAATGCAAAAACGAAACTACTGATCGCCTGGAGCTGGAGCTGGACACGGTGCTGGAGCCGGAGCTGGAGGAGCGCCACCAGATGACGCACAGATACCGCTCGAGTGAGCCAAAGGCATGTAGCCACTTCCCTCCCTCTATTCCCCCTCTCCCTCTCTCATGTTATCAACGTCACAAATACCGCTCGAGTGAGCCAAAGGCCGGCGGCATGACCTGGAGGAAGTACAGAGGTTTTCTTCAGTCCGTAGGAGAACTATAAGGATATATTTTTTCACAACATGTCACCTTGTCAAAGACCCTTAATGTGACAACCATGTTACCACGGTGTCGGAAGACTAATATGTCATAATTTTCTAAGCCGTATGTTTTGACATAATCCTCCCAACTCTTTCCTCCTATGGAGTAATCTTGCATTTCTTTATGAAGTGCAAGATTACTACATAGGAGGAAAGAGTTGGGAGGATTATGTCAAAGCACATGGCTTAGAAAATTATGACATGTTAGTCTTCCGACACCGCAGTAACATGATATTCACATTAAGGGTCTTTGACAAGGTGAAATGTTGAGAAAAGATATATTCTTATAGTTCTCCTACGGACGTTGAAGAAAACCTATGTACTTCCTCCAGGTCTTGCCGCCGGCTTTTGGCTCACTCAAGCGGTATTTGTGACGTTGATAGCATGAGAGAGGGAGAGGGGGAATGGAGGGAGGGAAGTGGCTGTATGCCTTTGGCTCACTCGAGCGGTATTTGTGTGTCAGATAAAATACAGAAAATTTGATTTTTCTCCAAGTGTGAGAACGGATGGCTCAGAACACAATCCAAAATTCATTCTAGCATACATTAGTGTGAATCATCTATGTTCTGTACATATGGTGTAGTATATGTTCTTATCGAATCTAGTATCTAGTATCTGAAGAATGTAACAGAATCAAGATGAACTCACATAATATAATACTAAAACATCATCTACTACTATATAAGATATAGTGATAGGTTATCGTATCATCATTGTCGGGGGATGAGGGTCGAAGGACAGTCAACTTTATCTATGGCCACATAGTTTCTGTTTCGCCAATCGAATGGCTGCAGGGACTATGTCCTGATCACCATGTCATACCGTAGATTTATGCAAATAGAGCTGGAGCTGGAGCCAAAATACAGGATTCAAAATATAAAATACAGAATCCAATCCTTGGGTTAGCCGAAGATACAAAAACAAAGATTGACACACAGTTCTAATTCATATATGTTTTTAGTGTAAGAACGGATGGCTCAGAACCCAACCCAAAATTCATTCTAGCATGTACATTAGTGTGAATCATCTATGTTCTGTACATATGGTGTAGTATACGTTCTTATCGAATCTAGTATCTAGTATCTGAAGAATGTAACAGAATCAAGATGAACTCACATAATGTAATACTAAAATATCATCTAATACTATATAAGATATAGTGATAGGTTATCGTATCATCATTGCCGAGGGATGAGGGTCGGAGGACAGTCAACTTCATCTACGGCTACATAGTTTTTGTCTCGTCAGTCGAATGGCTGCAGGGACTATGTCCTGATCACCATGTCGTAGTCCAATACAATCCAGAGATTGACACAGTACTAATTCATATATGTAGTCCAATACAAATAGTCTAATACAAAAACAAGCTACAATACAAATAGTCCAATACAAATAAGTACTAATAGCTAACGAGAACCACGCAGCTCATACAAATGCTCAGTGATACGATCACGCAACCACCTCGAATAAGTGGGATCGACGACGGCAGGAGAGATGTAGTCCCTTGCAAGTGCTGCATGAATAGAACTCCCGGTCTCACTAGCTACCGGTGCTGGATGAATAGAACTCCCGGTCTCACTAGCTACCGGTGCCACTTGCTCCTTAACAGTAGGAGGAGCCACCTCAGTATTCACTGTTTCCCTCAAATGATGTGCCGCTCCTCGGGTCATGGGTGCCATCTGGTAAAATCAATATTCACATGAGGGAACGGTTGAAAATGAATGAGAGAACTATCAGAGAATCACATAAAACTAACTAGAACTAAAATACAGTAATTGACAAATAAATGAGAGAACTATCAGATGTGATACTTGAGTATCAATACGATACTCGAGTATCGGTATTGTGATAGCGATACCGATACACATAGGAATGGTCTGATACTCAGAGTATCGGTATCGGACCATTCCGTATTGCGAGGGGAACAACACTATAGCGTTGATAGCGAGATAGATAGAGAGAGACACAACTAAGTAGCACTTGAACTTTAACTAAGTAGCACTTGTAATTAATGTACAAAATCACCTATTGATACGATGCAATGATCGATTTTAATTACAATAATACAAAATGACAAAAATATAATACGTATGAAGAATTAGAAAACTTACATAAGCTTTGGCAGCCATCTTCTTCGTCATCTCTATCCAGAAATCCGCTCTGAGTCAATCCTTTGCCCTGGAGCTCGAGTGTACATCCTTGAGTAGAGCTCGAGCGAGAGGTTCCTGACAGCATGGTGGTCTCCTTTGTCAAAGGATTCTTGCTCGTCCCATAACCAATCAAAAATTTCTTCATTTCTAATATCTTGAATATGAAACTCTGTTCCACATTTGGTTCTTATATACCAGAAGGTAGAGCCAAATGTGAAGCAGAGCTTAATATTCAAGAGATTAGAAATGAAAAAAAAAATTAATTGGTTGTGGGACGAGCACGAATACTTTAACAAAGGAGACCACCATGCTGTCAGGAACCTCTCACTCGAGCTCTACACGAAGGATGTCTACTTGAGCTCCGGGACAAAGTTTTGGCTCAGAGCAAGAATCTGTTGATGGAGCACATCTACCATGTTGTCAGAAAAAAATAGTAACGATGAGAGACCCATCTGAGTCGGACGTATACTCTGATAATATCTCCTCCAACACTCAATCCCACTATTGATACTATTCTTGTAAAGGTGATCTCTCACAGTATACGTCCTACTCAGATGGATCTCTCAGAGTATCCTCTCCGGTTGGTTGTCGAGCCATAAGGTACAGAATCAAAAATACAGAATCCAAAATACAAAATATAGAATCCAATCCCTGGGTTCGCCGAAAATACAAAAACAAAGATTGACACACAGTTCTAATTCATATGTGTTTTAAGTGTGAGAACGGATGGCTCAGAACACAACCCAAAATTCATTCTAGCATACATTAGTGTGAATCAGCTATGTTCTGTACATATGGTGTAGTATATGTTATTATCGAATCTAGTATCTAGTATCTGAAGAATGTAACAGAATCAAGATGAACTCATATAATGTAATACTAAAATATCATCTATTACTATATAAGATATAGTGATAGGTTGTCGTATCATCATTACCGAGGGATGATGGTCGGAGGACAGTAAACTTTAGCTACGGCTACATAGTTTCTGTCTCGCCAGTCGAATGGCTGTAGGGACTATGTCCTGATCACCATGTCGTACCATAGTGTCTGCCTCGCCAGTCGAATGGCTGTAGGGACTATATGTCCCGATCACCATGTTACCAATTAACCAACCAACAAAACTACTTGCTATAAATATCGGCACTATCGGTGCGTTCAAATCGGAGTATCATATTTTTCAGCGTCGGAAAACAAATTATTATTACTAAATTATCAGATTTTTCGGCACTATCGGTACCCCTGACCAAGCCCCCCAACACCACCCCTAACCCGAACCCTAACCCTCCCCTCCCCTCCTGCTCCCATCCGCCAGCCGCCCCCACCCCCTTGCTCCCCTCCCCCAGCCGCCCACACATACCCACTGTCACGACCCGCATCCGTATTTCGGATATGAGACGTGTCCGAGCCAGCCTACGCCGCAGAGTCGACGGTAGAATGCTGTCAAGCTCGCAAGAAGTAAATGCTCAAAATATAACATTTGCTGCTCATTCACATTTCTAAATTTAATACAACATTTATAATTACAGAAAATACAAGATTTTACAATTAATGAATACAACTGCTATCTATTTCTAGGTTTTTGTCTGCAAGTACACCCGGATCTCCCAAGCTAAGTGAAGCCACAGCTAACCTAAAAAATGTTGGTTTCCAGTCAGGAATGGAACAAGTACATAAATCGACGAGAATGCAAAAACACAATAGAATTAACAAAACATGAAAATAACATATGAGATATGAAAACTGAAAAGTACTGATGACATGGCACGGTGGAGAAGAAAAGGAAAAAAAAGACAAGACAACTACCTATGTGGTATGAAATATCATTTTCAATATGTGAACGGCTAGGGGATAAATACGGCACATCGCACGTGTCGTGTGCAGCTGCTATCATTCAAGATTTGAAAAATAGAATAGTTCTGGGTAGTCCACATGTATACTAAGATATTTCCCCTCCCGACTACTCCGTGTGACAAGTGTGTCAATAAGCAGCAAGATATATGTATAAACATGAAATGAAAAGACTACTATGAATCGAAAGCAATCAAAAAGTACACTTGCCTGAGGTCCTTAGCTGGTGAAACCAATAATAATATACCACTCAATGAGCCACAATCAGTCAACACATGCAGAAGTCTCCAGCCGCCCCCACCCCCCTGCTCCCCTCCTCCAGCCGCCCACACATACCCACCCCTAACCCTACCCCTAACCCTAGCTCCCCTCCCCCAGCAGCCCTCGTCCCCCTGCCCCATCGCCCCTAGCCACCCCCCACTCACCCTCGAACCACCCGCATCCCCCTGCCCCTCCCCCCGTGCCACGCGTACCCCTCCAACCACCAACAACCAAAATAGCTGGAGAGAGAGAGAGAGAGGGAGGGAAAGAGTACCACGTGCCAGAGAGGGAGGAGAGTCGTCGGAGAGAGTGAGAGCGCCGGAGAGAGTGAGACAGCCGGAGGGAGGGATGAGAGAGAGTGAGAGAGTAAAATAGGAGGAAATGAACCCTAACCCTAGCTCCCCTCCCCCAGCCGCCCTCGTCCCCCTGCCCACCCCCCAGCCACCCTCCACTCACCCCCCAACCACCCGCATCCCCCCCGCACCTCCCCCCGAGCCACCCGCACCCCCCCAAACCACCAACAACCAAAATAGATGGAGACAGAGAGAGAGAGAAAGGGGGAGAGTCACGTACCGGAGAGGGAGGAGAGTCACCGCCGGAGAGAGAGAGAGCGCCGGAGGGGGGAGGAGAGAGAGTGAAAGAAAAATGGGAGGAAATAAATCGGTGGGGGGATATTAGTCGCTATTAGCTACGTCCGAGCGACGTTTCGCGGCGAATGGATCATGTGATTAATATACGTCGTTGTTACGTCGCTAAAGTCGTCGTTAGTAGCGACTATTAGCGACGTTTAGACAAAATTTCGCTAATGTACACAATTTAGCGACGTTAATCGAATGTCGCTAAATATATGTTGTCAATTGAGCAAATTTTAGTAGTGAATGCTGGCTCAAACCTCTGCTCGTCTCTACCTAGCTCAAGTGCGGCTAACCTGAAGAGATCATTAGGTCCTCAGAGGACTAGCAAGATACATAATATACAAGCCTTTCTAACAGTTTATCATGCATGATAGAAATCTAGGATATAAACAGGAAAAGACTAAACGATCACAAGACATGAATGTATGAACGACTACGCATAAATTAACTACAAGAGAACAAGTAAACAAGAGATCAATGGAATACCAAACCCTTGCTCTAAGTGTGGACTCGTAGGTTTGAGCTAATCACTAACCCTCGCCCCGAATGTGGACTCGCGGGTCAGTTTCAAGACAAGTCACCCTTGCCTCGTGTGTGGACTCACAGGTGCAAACGATCAACCCTCGTCCTGTGTGTGGACTCGCAGGTTGTAAGAAATCGAAATAAGAAAATAGCAGTTCAGTTTATAACGTGATCGTCCTACGATACAACTCAAACCAGTACAAGTGAAAAAACATATTCAAATAAGGCTACAAGGCTAACTGTGAGCAATGATGAAGCACATGTCAGCAATCAACTGGATAATGAAAGCAGATAAGCTTGTAAATAAAGCTGTAACGAAAGGCAAGGTATACTTATCTGTGGTCCTGAGCTGCGGATACGGGTCAATTGCTGAGTCAGAGTCCAAGAAACCTATATTTAGGATTAAATAAATTAATACATAAAGGAATTTGGAAATCAAAGTATCAACCTTATCTATTACATATTAGCTTACAAGTCCATTAAGCACTCTCTAATAGACCTAGTCTACCCCTGGTACCAACCTATATGATTTCTCCAACTAGGATACTTGTGGTTCTTCTAATTTGTTGCGGGGTCCCATATCTAGGATCTTGGGTGTACTCTGTTACTCTTGGTACTAATACCTAGTCTAACCCTCTATTGGCATACTCAAGCATCATAATATACCTGATCAATGTCAGACAATCACCTTGCCACCCTTCCTAAATAACAGTTTTATAATGATCCCTTTGTCCCAATGTATGCTAACACACTCCATTACCCATGCCATCAATGCAGTTGCTATTGTTGTAACCTGGTATTCGTTGGTAGGCATTAGCAGGGCCTATACCTGTGTTACCTACCATCCCAACGTATAGCCTATGGGTTTATGTAACAGTGTACCCATTGGTCCACAACCTAATTGTCTAAATTTATATCTGCTGCCTACTGGTACTATGGCTAACCCTCCAAGTTATTGATACTCACCCCTCTGCCTTGGGCCTCTGATGCAGGGCACACTCTGATACCAAGGATAACCTAGTGCAGGTGTTATTGGTACAATGTAAGCTTAATTTAAGATGTGATCTAATATAAGTGTAAACTGACACAAATAGGCAGGTATAGAGTGCAATCAAAAGTAGGTACCCAATATGTCAACTACCTATTTCTTATGTCAGCTCTTAGAACAGGTACACTAGCTACTGATGCGTCCATACTCTGTCTGGTAGTAAGTTACTAATACTGTTGCTACCCTTGTCCTGCTTCATGTAGGTGGATTACATCTACTGGTTACTACTGATACTAGGTTACATTGTCCTGATACCTACTTGTTCTATGGTCATTATAACACATAGTTTAACATACAATACCCATAGCCCCCTCATTTTGTTTCCTGAACCTGCACATGGACTGTGCAAGTCAATAACAGGAACCCAATATATATGGTATACTCTGATTTAACATGTAATTTTGGCTTATCAATTCGTATGATACCCATCAATCCATGTTTAAAGGCTGTATCCTAACATTAGACTATACTCATTATGTCCTGTTGACTCCATAGGTTATCATACTCAAACTTACTGTCTTCATGCTCAGGGTACTCTCAACTTTAGGGTGACTGAACACTAAGCATGGGCTGCTATTTAAATGGAAAGGAAAGCTGAGCAGAAGTTAAAGATAATTGAATTCCTAATGCATACAAAGACTTATATATATACATGTATATATAAGGCTAATTACTCATATAAATTGGACTGAACCATCATCCTCATCGCTGACACAAAGCACCCTCTCAAAACACACATTCTCAAACTATACATATTCTATAGTTATATATATATATATATATATATATATATATATATATATATATATATATATATATATATATATATGCTACACATGTATGCATATCTATATGTGACACCCCTTAACATCACAATAACTGAAACCAGCCTAATAAGTAAAGCCCTTACCCTTTTAACTCATGAATGGTCCTGTATGGGACTGAGCTGGGCCTCTACTGTCATACCAAATTAGTATCCCACTGATACTTGTTCATGTGTGAACATGGACTAAAGCTCTAATGAGATGGACTGCAACATGGTATGTTGATTGATCATATTACCCATTGGGTCTGCCATATGAATGTAGGGGCAACATAGTAAGGTGACTGATCGCTAGGATGCAGGACAGAGCACATTAGACTGAACATGGCTATATGGGTGATTAAGGCTATATGGCTGTTATCAAGGGACGAGGACTGAATCAAGGAGTTGGTAATGAAGTGTTCATCCATTGGTTTTACTCGAGTGATGCACTAGGATTCTATTTCATGCCTTTATTAACCTGTGGCAGGGTACACCATTGCTATGTATGGCTCAGATCAGAGATGGATAATCATCCTGTGGGTAGACCCTGTACTAACTCGTATATACCCTTGGGCCTCCTTATACTTCAATGCTATAAGATATTTAAAGATGAATCTGTTAAACACTAGTTATTGATTGCCTAAAGCCCCAATTCCTACATGCCTTGGTTTGACATCCATCTGATACCCCAGTCTATATGATGAATCTGATACTAAGTTCAGATTACCAGGATTTGGGTACGAGGCTCTGGTACCATCACCCCACCTGGATCATCAAGCCTACCTCCCTCCACCTATTACTTATTCTGGTTCACTAACCCGATGTCATATATATTACCTGATATGCTTAGTGATCCTCCCTAAAGTCCTACAGCTTCGACACAATAACATGATATGTATAACCGATTAGAGCACAAGCTAATGTGATTGGTATCTGTCCCTATATTGTTCTGGCTCCAAGTTCAACTCATTCCTGAGTCGATACCATAATGCATCTAAGTTTAAATTATTCCTATCTTATGCAAGTATTGTACCTTCCTTGATTGGTCACAGGTTTGGATGTTCTTGATCCCCCTGCCCTACGCTCTCTTAGCGTAACCTGGAATTGATCCCATGTCCATGTTACAACTAACCTCTCTTTCTAGAATCCATTAGACACTTAGCCACCCTTACTTAAGGAATGAATGATATGGAATGCAAGGAAAATACCTGGAAACGAACTCGAAGCTCTAGCTTCCGACTTCTGGGCCGAACTTCGTAAATTGGGGAGGCGCTGGAGAGAGATTCTAGGGTTTGATGGATGGAAACGATGGCCTGCTCCTATCTACGCATATATATAGCTAAAATGAATCCCTTAGCGATAAGGAGAGGGAATTTGCTTTGGTGATGACCCTTGTCAGGTTTTCCATCCGATCGGGATTTGAATTGTTTGGTTCTATCAGTGGCTGTTTCGATTTTTGATTTAAAACATAATGCTTGCAATCCAGCCCTTACAATATAGGTATTTGCAAGAAGACCCTCTCCCTCCATTTATTTAAGACTTAATAATATATACTTTACATAAATCCATTAATTATTCAAAATCTCTATGCATTAATTACTAATTCAGCAATATTTAATAACACATAAAAATGGAGATTTTGGGTCAAGTGCTCACAGTTGATGGGCCTTCGTTAGCTGGAAGTTCTTTAGGTGATGGCACATCCACTAAAGTTTGTCCCTTTTTATAGGTGTTATTCCAATCATCACCATAAGATTCATCACCAAAGTCACAGTCAGCTAAGGCATCAATCATCTCCCGGTCTTCTTCAGAATGAGTAGGCTCTTGAGCCTTCGGAGAATCTTGCGAAAGCAAATCCGTCTCTGGAGAGATGGCTTCTGGAGTCATGGGAGTTGGTGACGGAATCGTTATCCCCGCCGCAGCAAGTACATTGGCGGGAATACGTACCACCAAAGCTTCTGACCTCGAGGCTTCTATGGTGGTGGTAGAAGTCTGAACATCCGCTGAAGTAGCCACTACAAAGAAAGAAATCAATTTAATGTATATCTTTGAGAGAAAAATATATATTAGGGTATATCTAAATCTTGATATTACCTTCCTGAGATGTTACATCTTTTGCAGCTACCAATTTTCTCTTGACTTCTCTGTGTGATGATGCAACCGGCTCTTCAGCAGCTCCGGTGCGATCATCCTCCAGATCGATCAAGGTGGTAGATGTTCCTCCTTCTATAACCCTTCCTTGCTTTTGAATGGAGGAAGGAGTGGTTTCCTTCTCTCCAGAGGAAGTACTGAGGAGCATCTTTCGAATGAGAACGAGTTGTTCTCGTGGTCGTTGGTTCATTTATAATCAATGAAGTCCTTTTCCTCTTCTCTGGAGCTCTTGGTGAAGCAGGTCTTTCATCCAATTGAGGGAGGTCTATCGTCTCTTTAGCTTTTCTTTTCTTCAAACCCTTGGCAAGGGATTTCTCTTTTTGTACCTTTAAAGATACGTCCAGAGGATCTTGTACTTCATCTGGATAGTTCTTTAAAATAGAAGCTTCAAGTGGTGGATCTGCAAGATCTTTATCCTCCACATCTCGATGTGTTTGTGCAGTGTGCTCTCCTAATTTAGATCTTTTGTCACTGGCAAAGCTATGTGCGAGATGGAAGCTTTCCAAAAAAGTATTGGCTGAAGTATAGAAATTTGCGTATGTATATAACATACGCGGGCCTTGCTGGAGATTAAAGGGCATGGAAAATATAGCTTTCATACCCCTGGCATTACCCACATGAAGCTGATATTTTGTCCAGGACCTAGCCCCATCGATCAGATAACCTTTGGCCTGTAGGCAAGTGGTGGCATTACCCACATGAAGCTAATCATAGCCGAACTGTCGTACGAATCGACTTGGCAAGTACGATTCCAAATAGCATTCTTCCTCAAATCTATAGACCAAGTGAGATGGACGGATCGTCTGCAGCCATGAATAGATGAGTGGACTGAGGCAGAGTGATTCTATTTTCAGATCCATCAGCTGTGAAGGCATAGTGTCGTATCCGTGAGGAGGCAAAACACATTGAAATCTCCATCCCGATCCACGATTCAATACGAATCTGCATTTCGAAAGAGCAGTGTATTTCCAACGAGCGCTGGAGTAGCGTCTGATGAAATCTTCACTGACACTCCCCATATCAGTGTTCATCAAACAGGGATGGTGAAGCAACAGCTATCCGAATAAATAAGTATAAGGCATCCCAGTGAGAGAAAAATCTTGCGTCGCCGCCTTGTCATGGAGCATAGTTTGTGTAAAAGAACGCAATCTTGCGTTCAAGCGGCAGGTTATTGCCGATAGCAGATCCATCTTATATCCAAAAATAAGACGAACTGCAGCAAACAGATCACCTCGATAGAATTTGTCAACTGCGCTGGCTTCGGGAACTATGAAGCGCCGTAGCCATATAGAGAGAAAACCCGCTAGTTGGGCCACTTTAGACATAGGCTTGTAACCCTGTCTGAGATAACTCTGGAGGGTGTCACCAGCCTTAAATGGATGCGAGTCCTTATCCAGTCTGATATCTCCATGATTGTGTTGCTCCATCAAATATTGCATGTCATTTTGACTGAAAGGTTCAAAGAAACGAGGAGCACAGGCTTGACTATCAAGTGGCTTGTCCTCCCGTACATGACCCAAGAAGAGGTACGACATCCACTTGGTGGTATAACAAGTACCTGCAGTGGCACTTTTGTAGAAGAGGGAGCAGATCTTGTAGTGACACAACAATTCTTGGAAGACGGCGATCATCTGTGGATTATTCTCTGCTATAGCATCCAATTCTTCATTTGTAGGTACATACTCTTCGATGGATTATCGTCCGTCTGAAGATGAGAGAGATATTTTATCTCATGGAGTGCAAGTCCCATTTCTCCATGGAGGGTCATGAAAGTTCCAGTACTTTCGTTATATCTCTCTACTAAGGCCAGAAATATATGAGCGTTCTGGCGAATGTCGTAGACTGTAATCCAGATGGCATTGTAAAGATCTAGATCGAGGAGTCTGTTCTTAAACTGATCCAAAATCCAGATAGTCAAGCTACTCCAACGCTTTATATCTGGATTAACCAGACCGGTCATACGCATGCTGCGATCTGGATATCTTCCTTCAGCCTTTGCGAATGCATTTGCAAATATGGGTATTCTGACTGGAAGAAGCAGAGAGGAATCCTCGGGAGGAATACAGCCCGGTTTCAAACCTCTCAAATGGGTATTTTACTTCTCAGAAGTACTATAAAAGATGTCATTGTGCTGCAGACCCATTCTATAACAGATTCTTCCGACTCTTGCCTGCTGGATTAGAGTCAGATCCCATGACATTCTTCTGGAATATCCTGCAAATTCATATTGAGATAAAGCCATAGACCTCGATATTTCTGTGAGGTATATGACTTTGTCTTCATATTTGAATATTCTTTCCTCTTTTCTTGTCTTGGGCTGGTAAGTCTCCTTGATGGCATCCCCAAATAGGAAGGTAGGCTTCTTGTGGACCACACTGTCAAGACTTTCTAAAGGTTCTTCGTTTATTAAACTCAGCAGGGTCTGGTTTTCTTGGGCCACGTGGATGGTCTTTCGTGCTTCAGGGCCATCATACTGAGGGAATGTAAAATGAGATAAATTCTTTTTATACTCCGGGACATTAAATGCTGAAGCAAATCTTTCAATATTAGGGTCTTCCCTGAGATCAACTGTAAAGAAATACATGAACAAAAGTTAGAAACAACAAAAGTGTGCAACTTTATGATGAGGAAACAATTAGGTTGTGCAACATCCTGAGTTGCACAAACAATTTAGTTGTACAACATCCTGAGTTGCACGACATTCTAAGTTGCACAACATCCTGAGTTTTGCGATATTTTGGGTTGCACGACATATTAGGTTGCGCGACATCTTGAGTTGCGCAAACAATTAAGTTGCGCAACATCCTGCGTTGTGCAACAATCTGGGTTGCACGACATACTGTGTTGCGCAAAACTTAAGTTGCACAACATCCCAGGTTGCACTACATACTGGATTGCGCCACAACTTGGTTGCACAATATTCTTGATTGCGCAAACAACTGAGTTGCGCAACAGTATGCACAACACGGTTCGTAAGAACGAATAGTGCTCAAATAAAGCAACCATACCCTAATATGGGGGACACAGAGTTTGTGATGCGCCAAACACTCTAAAAAGAGGGACACAAGTCAACCAAAGATCAAGTCAACCTCCATAGTTCAAAATTTTTCGTTCTTGATCACCTTCCAGAGCTGGGTTTGCCGTCTCTCGTCGTAAAAAAGAAGGCGCATACTGTGGCATGTGGGTCGACGGAGCACGGGCCCTGCTGGTGCGGCGACGCTCTTTCCTTTGTCAGCAGCGATCTTCTTGGGGGCTATTTCATCGAAGAGATAGTCGGAGAGAGGATTGCAAGAGTTCAAAGAATTCTCTCAGAAGATTAAAGTAAAAGTAAAAAGTTACACTCGGTTAAACATGGGTTATTTATAGCCTAGAGACAGAATCCTAACAGTCGCCCTTAGTTGTGCGTAAAAAAAATTGTAACAGATCGCAACAGACTGCGCGAGATAGGCGCAACTTGACTCAGTAATTATCATGATTCAAAGTATTTTGAAGTTTTGTGACATTTTAAAATTCAAAAACTTTGAAGGGGGTCTTGTAGAGCCTGAAAATTAAGTTGTGCCATGTTTGTACTACTCAGCAATCAAGGTGCACCCAAAAAATCAAGTTGTGCCACTATTATGAAGCCCAGAGATCAAGTTGCGCCGCTGCTCAGGTTGCGCCACACATCAGATTACGCCCACTCATGTTGCGCCTAAGCATATGTGGCGCCTGTAATAATTGTCATCATTAACTGACAGTACTGACAACTGACAGCACGATAAACGAAGAAAATCTCTTCGAACCCCGTAAAGCGTGGCACTCAAGAAGATTTGATTGACAGCTGTTCCGCGCACTCTGTGAGTTGCGCCTAGGCGCAACCCAATCAAACTCTCTTCGCAGATTGACACGTAGCCCAAATGATGTCACATGCCTATGCACTAGTTATGCCCTAGGCGCAATCTAATCATGCGCAGTTTGACTCGTTGACTCAAGCTCGTACAACCTAATAAAGTTGAGACAATTTACGTTCTAAAGCAGGATAACATGATGCACATGCCACTAATCTCTCAAAGCGTTTCTACTACTCTGTACACGACCATGCACATCTCAATAATATGATGCCACGCGTATAAATACAGTTAGTACACGTTTGTGTAACTGAATGAAAGTTGGCGCAACTTAAAGTGGCGCAGTTCAACCTCGCGTACATCAGAATAACTGCTAAAACAGTTATTTCTAGAACTATATAAATAGAGTTTCTAATCATTATCAAGGCATCAGAGATCAAGAGTTCTGGCAAAAGTGCTGCTGTATTCTTCAGAGGCTTTAGTCTTCAAGTTCACATAGTCCAAGGGATAAAGCGATCGTCTTCTGTTGGATTCCTACAGTTGTACTTCTCCAAAATTTATTGTACTTTGTACGATTCTTTTAAAGTTTGTTATAAACTTTTTGTTTTTGCAAACAATATATATATATTTTTTTTTAACAATATATATATATATATATATATATATATATATATATATATATATATATATATATATATATTATATATATATATATATATATATATATATATATATATATTATATATATATATATATATATATATATATGTTTCTTCGTTGAATTTTTTTTGACTTAATTATACTTTGATACCCTCAACTGTTTCTTCTATAAAATTTAATTATTTTAAAATGGTTTTTTGGGAAAGATTGTTATTTTGGAAATTTTGGGCGACGACCGTATTGGTCAATGGACCCTGGCTAAGTGCAAACGAAACCGGTTTCGCCCGGACGTTGAGGCATTAGCCTATATGACGATTGGACCAATATCTGAGACTCATTATTAATTTTAATTAAATTGTAGGATTTTTTTAGAGACTAACAAATGTCTTCTTCTTATTTAAATTTATGTAAAATGGTCTATAAAGGGCATAAGCCCAGTTTTATTATTTTTGTGGTTTTGTAATAAATTAGTTAATTTTATTCTTTTCTGGTTGTGTTTGACATACACACGTAAAAATAGTAAAATAACTATTTTTATAGAAAATTAATATTATTTTCTCACATTAAATAAATTAGAAAAATTACAAGTTAATATTTAAACAAGATTCACGTTTTTCTCATTTAAAGAAAAATATAGTTTTATTATATAAATTATAAAATACCAAGTTTTGCCAATAAACCGATAAATATAAATTTTTTCTGAAATTAAATATAAAAGGATCTTTCCATCATAATTGAATGTAACGCATTAGATAATCGATTTGTGTTTGTGTTAGTATAAATAAAGAATTAAAATTGACTAGGACAAATTAGAGATTGAAACTAGTACATCTAGTATGGCAACTTTGAAAATCTAAGACCGACTTCTCGATTGTAGGATTTCGAGGACAAGTCTGAAATTCATCTCGGAGTCATTACCCTCATTCCAGTCAAACCAAGGCAAGTACAGTTTGTGGTAGTTTATAATTATTTAGTAATAGTTTTACTGCAAATTTAAACCACGAGGCAACACGGAACTCTCTCTGAGAGCATTGACTGTTTAACTGTTGGGTACTGGGAGAATAGTGTAATGAGTATGACCACATCCAAAATAGTATAATGACTGTGTTAGCTTACCCCTCACACACACGGGGATAAGCCATATCATATCAATAGGATACAACTGTACAACCCAATCCGGTCATATTTATTGCCTATTCACATCACACTGTTTTAACTGTTGGAAAACTATTTATTTCAAATCATTTAAAAATGCATAATTCCATTATTATTTCAATTGTTAAAATATCTTGAATTGTATTTTGTTCCCTCCTGACTGGAGACTATATTTTTAGGTCCTATTGATGATGCAGAGCTACTGATTAGTAGCTATTATGATCCTGAGTTGTATCCAGTTGTTCTTCCAGATGAGGCTGGACTTGGAGATGACGAGTCTACTTTTTAGTTGTTGTCATTTACTATTTTCTAGTTGTTATTAAAAAAAGACTATTTATTTTATCAGTTGTAATTTTTGTTGGACAAATTTTATTATCGAAATATTAAAGTGGTGGCAAATAGAATTTGTGTTGTTAATTACCTGTATGAGTGATACAGCTTACTGCCGCCGTCTCAACAACGGTGCAGGCTGGGCATGATCCGATTCGACCCACGAAATTGGGACCGGGTCGTGACATGTTTTTAGTGGTGGCCCATGCAGGTCGGATCAACAACTTAGGAAAACATCTAGAAACATTTAGAACACTAGAACATAAATTTGTCACAACATAGGACCGAAATATATTATAAATAAATATTTTTGTTTGATTATAGACTGGTAGGCTACCTTGCTTATGTTTATATCCTAAACCTTCCAGAATATGGCCACCAATCCTGCAGGCGATGGGGTATCTTCATCCTATCATACCCCACCTCCCCAATCAAGTCCGGAGCCTACACCTCGGCAGCTGGCCGACCATCCCCATAATACAACGGTGGATCCATCATCTTTCCAGACGAAGATGCAGCCCCCTGTGGCAGTACCCACTCCAACTGCCCCACCGGTACCTGTGGACCCCATCGACCTCATAGGTCTGCTACGGGGAGTGCTAGAAGCCCAAAGAACTCAAGCTGAAGCTCATCACGAGCAGACAGCGATTATGAGAGAAGGCATGGAGAATGCCCAAAGTGTGGCTATGGCTGCACTGGAGAGAAGAGAAGCAGCACAACATGAACCAAGGCCTACCAAGGTAAAAATATTTCTAAGGGATTAATTTATGAAACATTAAGGCCATTTAAATTAATGGGGATCATATTGCCAAGGTGGGCGATATTGAGAGTTTCAAGAAGCAGAACCCTCGACCCTTCAAGGGAACTGAGGGAATCGTCTATGCCGATGAATGGCTCGATAGCATGGAACGTCTCCTAAGCGTCGCTCGACTTCCAGAAGACCTCAAGGCTGAAGCAATGGGACTCCAACTGCAAAGTGTAGCAAGCACCTGGTATCGAAATGAACCCCGACCCCAGGACAAGCAGCTTGACTGGGATACCTTCAAGAGGTTGTTCAAGAGGAAGTTCTTTCCAACGTCAGAGTTGCGGGAGAGGGAGAGGCAATTTCAGAACCTGAAGCAAGAAAATATGACTGTTGGAGAATATGCGGCAGAATTTGGTCAACTCATCCATTTTGCCAAGAACTTGGTAGCTGACCCAGATGATCGTGCTGAAAGGTTCAGATATGGGCTGAGAGAGGAGATCTGCACCCATGTGATCTCAGGCAGTGCTAAGACTTATGAAAGGATCCTGGAGCGAGCTCAAGATATAGAGAAGAGTCAGCCAGCACGCTCAAAGAGGGATTATCCTGGAACTAACAACTTCCAGGGTAATCAGAAGAAGCCCAACAACAACAACAACAACAACCAGCCTCCTTACCACCAACAGCAGAACCAACAGGCGAGGAATAATGATAGAGCACTTCAGAGGCAGATCCCTGTCTGTGATTTTTGCAAGAGGCCAGGGCACCAGTCGAATATCTGCAGGAAGAGGCTAGGTGTAAAACCCAGTTTTCTGAAATTAGGATATTTTAAAATTTATTATTTTTATTATTAAATAATGGTGATTTAGTCATGTTATGAATTTTAGTAATTTTTAGATAGTTTAAAACTATTTTCTAAGTCACGACTTATGACTTTGTGATTTTACTAGTATAACCCTTGTGTAAACCCTAGAGATTTTATAACCTAGAGACTAACCATGACCATGTAAGCCTAACCATGTTATTAGGATATCAAATTACCACTTTTTAGTCAAAAGGGTATTTTGGTAATTTATTAGAATTTATTTGGATTTATGTAAATTATTATTATTTAATTAGTTGATTAGTGTCATGTTAGCTCCTAACCTAGTTTAGCACTAATCTAGAGGTTAGCAACTAACCTAGAAGACTAAGTAGAGGATGTTAGCTTTATGTAGAAATATCTAGGTTTGATAATATCTAGATATTTTACTTTTAGATATTTTAGAAACCTAGAAATATCTATCCCCTTAGTCAAAGACTTAGGAGCTAAGTTAGCAAGGTGGATAAACCCTAAATATCTACCCCTACCCTACCCATGGCAGCCCAACCCTACCTCCTTCCATATAAACACAACCCCCTTCATTCACACCTCATTTTCATTACACTTAAAAACCTAATTTTTTCCTACAACTTCACACCCTCACCACTTAACCAATTTGACTCCAAATTGAGCCTAGTTTCTTGCATTGGAACCCCCTACACTAGAGGATACCAATTGTGGCTTGCTAGCAAGGAATTGTGGAGCTTTGGACATTAGGAGTTGAAGGAGGATTTCATTCAAATAGGCCTATTATTGAGGATTTGCACTCATAGGTAAATATCCCTAAACCTAGTTAATATTGTGTTTTCTCTTCATAATTGCATGCATATAGGTAAACCCTAACTGTGGGTCAAGTTTGGTAGAAAATAGGCTTGGTTTGGTGTCCGTATCGGACACGTATCTGTGTTTAAATTGCAGTATTTGGTGAAAGGCCACTTAGGAATAAAAGTTGTTATTTTCTAAAACAAATTGTATATTTGGGTAGCCCTTGGCATGCTGATCACGAGACACTAGGACTGAGCACGAATTCGATTCGTGTCCGTGTCCAAAACGGACACGAATACTCTGTACACACACATACACTGTGTCCTGTTGCTCGAGCCCCATTTCTTACTGTACACGACACTTCGACACACCAATTTTAGTGGACACGAAGGGGCCATGACTGACATGTCAGCCCCCAAGTGCCATGTCACCTCGTGTCGTGTCGGATGAGAAATTCGACACGCACTGACCGCACCCTACACTGCACACAGTGTAAAACACGTACTGACACGGCCTTCGTGTCGTGTCTAGACACGACATGGACACAAAGTATCATGCCTAATCCCTAGCCCTAGACTAGGCTACACTCTGACACGAGCACGACACGTATCCACATATGTGTCGTATCCACGAGGCTCTGTCCTCGCTGCACGAGGCACCGCATTGTGCCTGTGTTCTTCCCTGCTACTCGGGCTAGACACAGGACACGACACGATACTATATAGCACGAAACTTGGTGGACACATGGGTCTAATATCTGACATGACACACACAAAGTTTGGGTCGAGTTGGTTTGGTATTCACGATGTTATCAAGCTCGTACTGATTTGTGCTGTCCACACACACACGCACAGTTAGGCTCTGATACGGGCTCGGACACGACACTGTGCGACACTTGGACACGTATCAGGCTGTGGGACACGTAGCCCTATCCTAGACGAACCTAGGGACACGACCACGAGACACGAGGACACGTGTACCGTGTCCTAGACCTAAGTGAACCTGTGCACGACGCTGTGTCACTACACAGTGTCTGAATTTACCCGATTTGGGTTTTTGACCACTGGACATGCCGTGTCATGTCGTGGTGGACTCCCATGGACACGCACGACACGTACATGTGTGGGGACACGATTACCAACCCTTAGATTAGGGTATTAGCTAGGTTTTGTGTGTTAGATTTGGTTTTCCCCAATGTTCAGTTATGAACAGTAATTCATGTTATTTTTTAGTATTTATTTTGAGATTTAAATTGATTTTTATGTATATATGTATGTATGTTTGTGTGTATATACATAATATATGTGTATGTATATGTATATGAGTGTGTAGGTGTGTGTCTTAGAGTATATGGATATGTATATATGTAGATATGTGTGTGTATATGTATATATATATATGTATGTGGGTGTGTCCCCCCTATCTCAGAATTCCTGAGTTTAACCCCCCCCCTTGCTGTCATGACACCATCCCTCTCTTTCTCACTCTTTTATTCACACACATGACACCTCATCACTTCCACTCTTTCTCTACCTATATAATGTATATATGTTATATATGTATATAAATATCTATGTTATGGTATATATATATATATGTTATATATATATAGTGGTATATATATATATATATATATATATATATATATATTTTAGTGGTATATATATATATATATATATATATATATATATATTTGGAAAACCCTCTATTTTATTAATCAAGGCTCGAAGACCGAAGTCGAAAAAAGTATACAAGGCGCAAAATGCCGAAGCCTATACAAGTATACCACCAAAAAGAGGAAGGAGGATGGGGGACCGACAACGAACGAGATCTAGGGGAGGATAGAGGCCCAGAAAGCCCTCGAGCTGTGAGCGTACCGGGTGCTCTTTTTACGACATTGGCGGAAGACTTCTCGGATGAGCTGAATGGCCGTGTAGTGGAATCCTTCATATCTTGCTTTGTTACGATTCTTCCAAATGACCCACGTGGCGGCCGCTGCGACGATCTGGTGTCCGTGGGAGGCAGAACCCCAAGAGTATGCCAGATCGTGGAAGCGCCCACTGCCTGGCGCAATGCTACACAGTTGGTTGAGACTCCTCCAAATGTGACCTGGCAGATCCCCAAGATAGAAGATGTGGTCGATAGTCTCCATCTGGCGGTCAGCACAGCAGTTGCAGGCTGATGCTAAGCTGAACCCAATGGTCTTCAGAATCTCGTCGTTGGGCAGTTTCTGCCTGATGACTCTCCACATCAGAACGGACCACTTCTTAGGAATGCAAGAGTGCCAGTAGGGAGCAATGGTAGGGTTCGGATGCCCAATAACTCGTACCGCGCGTCTCGCCGACCGTATCGAAAATGCCTCCGAAGCCTCGAGCGACCACCTCCATGCATCCTCTTCGTTTCTGATTCTAACTCCGCATCGGCGTATGCTCTCCACGGTATCATTTTCGGACCAGTCACGAATCTTTTCCCAGTTCCAGTCGTTACAACTGAGGTCCCACAGGTCGCTAATCCTGCCGTTTCTAGGGGTCTCCGTGATACTCGGGATCATGTTGTCGCCAATCCATCTCTCCAAGAAAGGGTCCGAGTGACCGTCTCCCAATTGGAGTCTCATAATAGGTTCGGCGCTAGCCCGCCCCTCGATGATGCGACGCCACGCCGTAGAGGATCGGCTGTTGGAGATGGCTACTGCAGGGTGACTGTGCTTGAAGTATCTGGCCTTCATAAACCTGGTCCATAAGTTATTGCTGGTCCGAAGAGTCCACCACAGTTTCAACGAAAAAGCTTGAACGATGTGGGAGAGTTTGGTAAAGCCTAGTCCCCCTTCCTCGGTAGGGCGCACCATAGATTCCCAACTGGCCCAGTGATGCTTGTCCTGATCTTTGTCCTGCCCCCAAAAGAAGTTACAAAATGTCTGTTCAATCGATGTTAGAACCTTCTTGGGTGGGGAGCACATGGCCAATGTGTGGATTGGGATAGAGGTGAGAACATGATTGATGAGAATCATCTTGCCGCCTGGGGATAAAGTGGCATTGTGCCACCCCTCTAGTTTTTTCCTGATTCTAGATATCAACTCCTCGAAAATGCTGGAGTTGGATCTCCCGTACACAAGGGGGCATCCAAGGTACTTGAAGGGGGGTGGGTCACGTTGAAGGATGTTAAGTTGGAGAGACCGCGGGCGTGCTCTCGATCGAAGTTGTGGTGGGCGTAAATGACGCTCTTGGCGGTGTTGATTTTCTGACCGGAGCATCTTGAGTATCTCTGCAGAGTGTGGTGCACCACTTCTACCGCACCAATATCCTCGGACGAGAATATGAGGACATCGTCGGCGAAGGCCAGGTGGGTGATGAAGGGGCAGCCGCTGGAGGTATGGTAGTGCTGGAAGTTGGGAGTATTAATCATGTTGTTAAGGTTTCTGCTCAAGGCGTCGGCCGCAATGATGAAAACAGTGGATGAGAGAGGGTCGCCCTGTCTAACACCACGAGTGGATTTGAAGAATCCATCGGCCTGACCGTTAATAACCGTCGAGAACCAGGAGTTGCTAATGGATCTCCACACTGTGTTGGTCCAGCTTTCCGAGAATCCGAAAGCTCTGAAGACTCATATAATAAACTGCCAATCCAGTCTGTCATAAGCTTTCTCCATGTCGAGCTTGATGGCGATGTTACCCCCTCTAGTTGGAAACTTCATGCAGGTGATTAATTCCGGAGCGAGCATGATGTTGTCCTGGATGTTTCTTCCACGAACAAAGCCGCTTTGCTCCTCGGAAATGATCTTGGGGAGCAATCCGGCCAATCTGGTTGCAATGATCTTGGAGATGATCTTGTTTGTGAAGGTGCATAGACTGATGGGATGAAAGTCGCGGAAAGATTCGGGGTTGGTGTTTTTCGGGATAAGGATCAGCTTGGCGCTGGAAATTGCTCTGGGGTAAGTGGCTCCCTCGAAGAATGCGATTGCCGCCTCAGTGATGTCCTGTTTGATAATCTCCCAGCAGGTGCGAAAGAACACTCCCGAAAAACCATCCAGGCCGGGTGCACTGTTCGCATCCAGGGCCCAAACCGCGTCGGTCACCTCCTGTACGGTAGGAAGCAACTCCAGTTGAACATTGTCGGTGTCGCTGATGATGTGTGGAATGACATTCAGGAAGGAGTTGTCTTTGTGGACCGTCTCTTTGGTGAATAACTTGGAGTAGAATTCCGCAACGGCCGCTTGGATGTTCTTTTGGTCAGAAATGATGTTCCCTATTTCGTCGGTGATTTGATGAATCGAGAGCTGCTTTCTGCGACCTTTGACACAGTCATGAAAATATTTAGAGTTTTTATCCCCTTCGATGTCCCATTTCAACCTGGCTTTTTGCTTCCAGAATTCGGTTTCAACTCTGATCCTGAATTTGAGCATCGCTTTGGTGAGGTTCATGGCCGTCCTCGCCGTCGAAGAGCGCTCCAAGGCAAATCTGGCCTCGGCCCGAGAGACGTCGTCCTCAGCCGTCCGCATAGCTTGAAAAATGTCCCCATAGGATTGTTTGCTCCAAATGATCAGGGCTTTCCTCGTTTCTTTAAGCCTGTTGCTAACTCGGACAAGCGGGTCGGGAGCATCTACCCGATTCCACGCTTCCTGAACAATATCCAAAAATTGAGGGTGTTCGGTCCAAAAGTTGAGGAATCGGAAGTTCTTCTTGACATGGTTGCCAGAGTTTTTTATTTCAATCAACAGGGGTGCGTGGTCAGTTTCTGATGTATTGAGGTGGGATAGGCTGGTAGTGAGCCCCATTCCGTCCCAATGGATGTTTGTGAGAGCCCTGTCTAGGCGGGAGTATTGGCGGCGATCTCCTTCCTGCATATTGCACCAGGTGAAAGCATTGTCGGTGAACTGGAAAGATGATAGGTGGGCATTGAAGATGAAGTTGTTGAAATCTAACATGGCTGATGACGGCGGCGGGCGACCTCCAATTTTTTCATCTCTGCTGGTGATAGCGTTAAAGTCCCCAACGCAAATCCACGGGGACACGATGTGGTTGGTGTGGATGTCTAGAAGGTCGTTCCAAAGCTGTTTCTGCTCTGTAATGTCGCAGCTGCCGTGCACCGCCGAGAGGATGATGCGGTTAGAAAGGAAAGGGTGTTCCATCCAGCAAGACAAGTCCTGCTTGGATTCGTGAATGACTCCGAGGGTGACGTCCTCCGCTCCAAGGATCCAGATGTCGCTACTCCCAGCAATGGCCTGGGGGAGACCGAGTTGCAGTTGGATCGATTTTAATCTTTTGGGGGGAATTTTTGGTTCGATAATAATGAGAATATCGATTTTGTGCATCTTTCGGAGGTTGGCAACTCTTCACAGAGTGGGTTTGTTGGCCAGACCTCGCACATTCCAGGATAGAATGTTGATCATTAATGATGGTGGGGAGGGTGTTTTTTGTTCCACCTGGAGGCGGATCTGGTGAGGATGGTTTTGGTTTCTGCTGTTCCCATCTTATCAGGGTTCCTGCTCAATGTTGGTATGTCTGCCCTTGACGGGATTGTTATGTTGATGGTGTTCGCTAGGATATCGGAGGCGACCTCACCGAGGTGGTCGATCTGATCTCCAGCGGAGTCCAGCATGGACTCCTCCGGAGGGATGATGATGGCGTCGCTGGAGTCGTCGATCTGCGTCAGGGATGGCTGGAGTGAATAACCCGTAGCTTGAATCTGAAGACCTCTCTGGACCTGATCTGGTCCGAGGATAGCTAATGCTTCTACCACTTGGTCTAGGATGATGATGGTTTGCTCCACCGCCTTGGGATCGTTGATCTCGACGTTGGCCTCCACGGGAGTGGTAATTTGGTTGGGGTCAACTATGGTCAAGGAAGATGCCGGCATGACCTCCTCATTAATCGTGTTATCCCCTAGGATACCAGTTGGGTCTGTTGGAATGCCTTCATCTTCCGATTCGAGCGCATCAAACTTATTGAAGAGGGTTAGAGCTCTGGATTCGCAAGGACTGACGGTTTTGCTAGGGCTACCGCCATTGTCGGAGTGGACGTCACTGGATTCAAATCTGATGTGCTTGTTCGGGGGTGGTAAGAGGGGGGATCGTGGAGCCCTCCCTCCAGTTGCTGATTGATTGGTCCGAACCGATTTCTTCTTGAGTTCCGGGTGCAGACGATGACAGTGTTTTGGGCTGTGACCACGTAAATGGCAGTGATTGCAGTACAGAATGTGGTTGTCATATACTATCTGTTGGGAGTGGATGCGATTGCCAAGTTCGATATTGATGAAGTTGGGGGGCTCGGAGGAGAGATCGAGTTCCACGCAGATTTTGGCGTAGTTGGCCTTGGTGAGGTTGCTGGTTTCCGGGGCCGTGGCGACATATGTCCCGAAGGAGTTGGCAATGCGCCGAATAGCCGCTGGCACAAAACAGATGAGGGGTAGATTCGGCAGCGTCACCCAAACTGCGACCTTCGCTGAATCTTCATGAGTGCTAAAATCGGGAGTCCACTTGATGATCTTCATCTGGTGGGCGTCTACCCGACAAGTGCCTTTGGACCATACCGTCCTATGGTCAGTCTCGGAAGAGAGGTGGAGGAGCATATGTCTGGGGTCAAGGGGGGCGATGAGGTATTTCGCTGAAAGACTCCAGCTTGCAATAACTTTCTGCACTCTGGTTAATTTGGGACATCCTGAGGAAAATTTGAGTACAAAGGTGTGGGGGAAGGATAAGGAAAGCGAGGATAATTCCACTTCGGAAAATCGAATAGTGGGAATGGGGGATGTCTGCGGATACACAATCTCCGGGAGGTGGACGTCTGGGATCAAAGGATCCTTCTTGAGAAATAAATCTGGCCGAAGGGAGGCGGCGTAGGACGGCTGGCCCGCCCCACCACGGTGCAAATGAGCAACGACGGCCGCGGAGGCAACGGCAGCGGGCGCACTCCCTGCCGCAGCAACGGCGGTGGTCACCGGGGAAGCGACCGGAGGAGACAGGGCCTTAGGAGCGCCTGTACTGGGTGGAGCCACAAGGGTAACAGAGGGTACACCAGCGGCTGAAGACGAGAGGTGAGGAGGAGGAGGCGGAAGTGCCGGGGGAACGATGGTGCCGGAAGACGGGCCGACTGAGCATGAAGGGGGTGCCATTGGGAGATCCTGGGAGAAGGAGGAGGCGGAAGAGGATGGTGGAAGGGCAGCAGCCAGGGACGAGGAGCCGTCCCGAGCCAGCGCCGGTGACGCGCCCGAGAGGGAGGGTCCTGCCGCGCCCCCCGACAATCCGTTCCCCAAGGAGGGGGATAAGAGGGAGGAGACTGCCAACAAACTGCGCTGGGAGGAGTCAGAACAGCTGGTGGACGGGAGAGGAATCCCGGATTGCGCAATAGGGGGAGGGCCCACAGAGGGATCAGCGCAAAGAGTAAACTCCTGCGCAAAGGGGGCGGGGGGGTGGGTCCCGTTACTCTGTACGGAAGAGGTAAGGGGAATGGGCCCACACTCCTGTAGTGCGGATTGCGCACGGTGTGGCCCCCCAAATACCGCAGGCATCACATGGTCAGAATACTCTATTTGCGCAGAAAGGAACAGCTGGCGAGTCCCATCAATGGCAGATGGACCCACGTGGGCAGAGTACCTGGCGCCATGCCCAAAGGAGCTGGCGAGTGGGTTCCCGAGACCAGCCCTGCTGGGTGTGTCCCATACCGATGGGACTGCAGCACCATTCGAAAATTGAAAAGGGGGGAAGAAAAACATCTGCCTCGGGTGGCCCGCTGCGGAAGGGAGACCGTCCCATGCCAGCCAAGGCTGACTGCCTGCGGCGGAAGCACCAAAGGATGGGGAGGCCGCCGGCTAGCCTGCAAGGGACGAGGAGGCAGAGAACGCGGGGGCGCAGGCTGGAGGCGCGGGGGACACACGAGGATCGGGAGGAGGACTAGGTGGGGAAGAGGCGGCGGGGAAGGACTCGGAAGATGACGCGTCGCACCCAAACAGAGCCAGGCAGTCGGCCGGCCAAGGGAGCGGAGCCATCTGCCGGCAACAAAGACGGGGCGGGGAAGGGACCCTAGAGGGCCCCCAGACGGGAGGGACGGGGGAATAGAGGAGCGAACATGGAAGGAATTTGGTATATATATATATATATATATATATATATATATATATATATATATATATATATATATATATATATATATATATATATATATATATATGTTATATATATATAAGGGTATTATATATATGTGAATGGGTATATATATATATATATATATATATATATATATATATATATATATATATATATATATATATATATATATATATATATAGAGAGAGAGAGAGAGAGAGAGAGAGAGAGAGATTATGGTATTATATAGTTGACTATATATTAGATATGTATACATATATGTTATAGACTTGATGACTTAGCCTATGGCCTATGTATATATGTAATATATATGCCAGTGCCCTAGATATTTTAGCCTATGGCTAGTGAGTCTAGATTTGACCAATCGGCTTAGTAGACCTAGGTTGACTAGCAAGTTGACCCTTGTTGACCATTGTTGACCAAAGTCAACTATAGGTCAACCTTGACCTAGAATTGACTTAGATGGATTTTAGATGACTATTTGACTTAAGTTTGACTAAACCCTAACTAGATGATTAGGTTAACCATATGGATTATGAGGGTAATCCTATATAGATTAAGATATGTATGGGGTTAAGTGAGATACTTAGAGTTGAGTTATGACTTGAGATTGGAATATGGGATTAGCTTGAATATAGGATTAAGGTTGGTATTATATATACATGAATTTATGTGTGATATACTTTGTATAGATAATTGGTTATGCCTTAGCTTTGAGGTATAGAATCTTAGGTATCCTAAGACATGTTAGCCTATATTTGGTTTTGAGTTAGCCTGATAGAGTTTGACTTAGATAGTTGACCGTTGACCTAATTACTTTATTGACTAGTCTATGATTAACCAAAATCTTAGTTAGTCTAAGATTGACCTAGACTTTGACCTAGTTTGACCATATTGACTAGTCTGATAATTATTGACTAAACCCTAGATAACTTTACTAGTTTGGCTAGAATGTTTGACCAAGAGTCGACTTTAACCTAGATTAGACTTGTTTGACCTTGTTTGACCTTGTATGACTTAGTTTAACTTCTTGTGACCTAGTATGACTTAATTTGACTTAGTTTGACTGAAGAGTTGACCAAGTTTGACTTTGACCTAGATTGGCTTAGAATTCATATAGATTGTATTGTAGATTTCATTTACCTTCATTTTGGACATGTCATAACTATATTGCTCTATTTTAGGACATTGTGACCCTGGTACAGACATCTGATATTACACTACTCTTTTCAGAGTATCAGGCGAGTACATTCTCTGATAGTTCTCTCATTTATTTGTCAATTACTGTATTTCAGTTCTAGTTAGTTCTATGTGATTCTCTGTATCAACACGTATGGATATTTCTGGATTCATGTATCGATACATACCTTACTTGCTGGCCTCTATTACTGGAGTCATTGGTATCATTCCGAAATCATTTCTGGAATCATCATGTATTGGCCAGACTCATCTCGATTCTTTTGTCGATTTTGGATTCACTTGCTGGGCAGGGAAATATTGAGTAAGACATGTAGACATACCCTAAATTCGGAATCTCCCACTAGAATCTACCGGAAGCATAGCCATCTCTTGCCCGATCAGTGAGAGATGTGCCTGATACCTACAGCCGTTTACATGTCGACCTCGGTATTTTAAAACACACTGTTAGATCATAGTTGGACTCACCCTGGATTCATTGATCACTGTTGGACTCATCTTGTACTGGAAATCATCTGGTATCGGATTATATGGACTGGACTCACTGGGATTACATTAGACTTATATTGTACTGTCTGGACTCATACATGTTATTCTAGTTCAGTTAGCTTTTATTACAGTCTTCATTGCCATGATTCTTCTCTTATTTTAGTTACCTTTCTTTTCTTATATCTTACTGTTTCTCTATGCCATCATTACCTGTATAAAACTGCCATGTTCATCAATAAAACTGTCTATAACTGCTTTATAGTTCTTTGTCATTTACTTGGATTTTCTAGATGAGTTGTACTCGTTCCTGTCCTGATTGGACCTGTTAAAAATATTACAGATGATAATCCTGAGGACACATGCCCTACTTACCATAGACCTGGCGAGGGATTAGCTACCTTTGGTCCCGACTCTCAGGAGTGATTCAAGAGATTAGCTAGTAGACTACTTTAGCTTTCATGTTTTGACTTGTTGTATTAAAGTTAAGATATTGAGTTTGTATTAAGTTTGTTTGAGACATTGTTGTATTATTTTAGTAGTTAGTTGTTGTTGTCTTTAATTCTTTAGGTATAACTTATGTGTTATCTTTTCGTGTTTTAGACTGTGATTGAGTATATCCTACCCTTTACTTGTCCTCCATTCGGAGCTGATATCTGGACAAGTACATTATATACACTACATGAGATTAGTTAGCAACCTAGGACAGCTTACTACCGCCGATACTGCGGTGTAGGCTGGACGTACCCACTTCTCGTGCCCCTATACAGGGTGCGGGTCGTGACACTAGGACACTGCCTAGTTTGTGGGTCTGCCATCCACCAAGTAAAGGACTGCCCCTCGTCGATGCACCGGACTGGAGCTACTCAGCAGAAAGGTCCTCTGCCCACTCAGCAATAAAAATTTGGCCAGCATCAATAGAAGATTGGGCGAGCTTTTGCCCTAGCAGCAGAGGAACAAGAGCCAGATCAGGAACCTACAGCTGATGTCATCGCAGGTTTCATTTATGTGCATTCATATCCTGCCTTAGCTTTATTTGATTCGGGTGCATCATATAGTTTCATATCCACAAAGTTCATCTCTGCACACCACATAGATACGGGATTTAGCAAGAAGATATGTAGAGTCATGACCGATGGAGGACCCCTACCTATCACTGAGACGTGTAACTGCCCTATCACCATATCAGGCCACCAATTTATAGCACCTTTGCTTGTGATGTCCTTACCCAACTATGATATAGTCCTAGGGATGGACTGGTTGATTAAGCAGCATGTGCTGATAGATTGTCACAGAGGATGTGTAGTCTTCAACCCACCTGGAGAGCCGGAGTTTGAAATCTCTCGAACTCCGGAGGATATGGAGTGTGTTACCTACACCTCTATCACAGAAGAACCCGGACCTCCCCATCCTATCATAGTAGAATTTATGGATGTCTTCCCTGATAGTCTTCTCGGATTACCCCCAGATCGAGACATAGAGTTCACCATTGACCTAGTCCCCGGCTCTTCCCCTATTTCTAAAGGATGCTACAGAGTCAACCCGAAGGAGGCCAAGGAGATGAAGGATCAGATCAATGAACTGAAGGCTTTGGGATTTATCCGAGACGGAGCTTCACCCTGGGGAGCACCTGTCTTGTTTGTTCCCAAGAAGGACGGAACTGTGAGGATGTGCATCGACTACCGGGCGCTGAACAATATCACCATCAAGAACAAGTACCCTCTGCCCCGGATCGATGACCTGTTTGACCAACTCAGTAGAGCCAAGGTGTTCTCGAAGATAGACCTCAGATCCGGCTACCATCAGATCAAGGTCAGAAAGGAGGACATTCCCAAGACAGCGTTCAACACCAAGTATGGGCAGTTTGAATTCTTGGTCATGTCGTTTGGACTGACGAATGCTCATGCTGTGTTCATTAACCTTATGAACAAAGTTTTTCATAAATACTTAGATCAGTTCGTCTTTGTTTTCATCGATGACATTTTGATCTACTCGAAGACTGAGGAGGAGCATGAAGAGCACCTCAGGAAAGTTCTGGAAACTTTGAGGAAAGAGAAGTTATATGGTAAGCTATCCAAATGTGAATTCTTTCTAGACAAAGTGGATTTTCTTGGCCATGTTGTCACAGGAGAAGGAATTTCGGTGGATCCTAAGAAGATAGCTGCTGTTGAGAAGTGGTCTACCCCAAGCTCAGTTGCTGAAATCAGAAGTTTCTTAGGCTTGGCTGGCTACTACCGGAAGTTTGTGAAGGATTTTGCCAAGATTGCTGAACCAATGACGAAGCTCACTCGGAAGAATGAAGAGTTCATCTGGACGGAAGCTTGTCAGGCATCATTTGAGGAACTGAAGAAGAGACTTACAACAGTACCGATACTTGCGCTACCCGTAGGTACCGATGGTTTCTCAATCTACAGCGATGCGTCTGGAAAAGGACTGGGTTGCGTTCTTCAACAACATGGAAAAGTGATTACTTACGCATCTAGGCAATTACAGACTCATGAGAAAAATTATCCCACACATGACCTGGAGCTTGCTGCAGTCATCTTTGCATTGAAGCTATGGAAGCATTATCTATATGGAGAGAGAGTGGAAATATATACAGACCACAAAGTCAGAAACATGTTTTCACTCAGAAGGAGCTAAACATGAGATAAAGAAGATGGCTGGAGCTGATGAAGGATTTTGACATCGACCTGCAGTACCATCTGGGTAAGGCTAATGTGTTTGCAGATGCACTTAGTCGATACCCAGTGGCGATGTTCTTGACCAAGGAACGGCACTTGTTGGAGGACATAGAGAAGCTTGGTCTAGAGATTGTACTGCCTGAGGAGAGGATGAAGGAACTGGGGCGAGAAGCTATTGCACCTGGAGCTGACTCAACCATGATGCAGTTGCAATTGCATTCAAGTCTGATGGACAAAGTCAAGGAGACACAATTCCAAGACGAGAGGCTTTGCAAACTCAGAGATCAAGTGCTGGCAGGAACACTTGAAGGATTATCTATCGCCAGTGACGGAGCATTGAAGAATGGTACAAGGCTGTGTGTACCATCTGGCGAACTGAGGAATGAGCTGATGCAAGAAGCGCACTAGTCGCAGTATCCCATACATCCTGGAGCTAATAAAATGTATCGAAATATGCGTACCATCGTTTGGTGGTATGGAATAAAGAAGGATGTATCAAGATTTATGGCTAGATGCTTGATTTTTCAACAAGTGAAGGCTAGCAGACAGAGACCCGCAGGACTTCTACAGCCGCTGGACATTTCGGAGTGGAAGTGGGAGCATATAACAATAGACTTTGTGTCAGGATTGCCTCGATCCCAAGGAGGGAAGGACGCCATTTGGGTTATTGTGGACCGACTGACTAAGTCAGCTCACTTTATCCCCTTCAAGGTTGGTTTATCCACTGAGAAGTTGGCGGCACTGTACATGCGTGTAGCCTCCCTTCCCGAAAATTTTTTGAAAATATTTTTATATTATTATTTATTGAATTTTGGGTGATTTTTAGAAGTTTAGAATTAATTATTTAATTAATTATTACGGTCGATGATTTTAATCTTGGTTGAGAATTGGAGTACAATGTGACTAGGAATTATGGCACGGGTAGTGCGGTGGCATGCTTTGACTAGTGTATCAGCCATGCCAAGGAAGGCCGAGCCATAGTGATGTCCTAACTAGGAAAACCAGGCCAAGTTGTGACATGACCATTTTAAATAGTTAATTATCCATTATTAATATTATTTGACGTCTAGGTGACCGGTCGCACCAAACTAGTGCAAATTGTACCCAAACCAAGCCCAAGCCTATGTAGACCTACTTTTAGGTATGTACAAATATTTTCTAGCTTTTTGGGTAGACTTGAGGGATTTCCTAAATATTTGTTATTTATACAATGGATAATATTTATTATTATATTTTATTATTATTATTATTATTATTATTATTATTATTATTATTATTATTATATTCATTATTGTTATATCATATATATTTATTGTTATTGATTTTCTTTTTTTTGTGTATAGATATATAAATATTATGCGTGTATATATGCATATATATATATTATATATATATATATATATATATTAAAAGAGATTATATATATAGATATATAAATATATGTGTAGATATATATAATATATTGTATATATACGTAAGTGTGATATATATATAGAATACAAAATATATATAGGAATATATAAAATGTATATAGCGTATACTTGTAGGGGATATATATATATATATATACTTGTATATGAGTATATATATACGTACGTGTGTATATACGATATAATATATATGTATAATAGATATATAAATATAAGTATTTACATATGATATACGTGTGTAGATATACGTAAATATAAATATACGGGAGTGTATGTGTATATAAAATATATTAAATGGATATGAAATGTGTGTATATTATCATGTATAATGGTATATATATATATTATATATATATATATATTATATATATATATATATATATATATTATATAGGAATAAATATGATTAACTAGCAAGTAGCAGCCCAGACCGGCCCATGAGCCAGGGCCCAGCTCTGCATGGCACCCCGCCCAGGCGTCTGAGCCAATTCCCTTAGCCTGAAACCCGAGCGGAGCAAACCGAGCTCGGAGACCGAACCCCCCCCCCCCGACTGGTATATATATATATATATTATATATATATATATATATATATTTATATATATATATATATATATTTTAAAATGTGGCTAGAGCCTTCATTGAATATCAAAACGCGGGTTGGAACGGGAGATAGCCCGATTCCTATAAAATGTGGGGGAGAGCCCTAAACGGACTGGACGGAAAACGTCATCAGCCAAAACAGATTTTTTTTGTTTTTTTTTTCGAAAAGCAAACAGAAAAGTCAAAAATTCAAATGAGGCCCAAGGGGACAGGTGGGGGCACGAAGCCCAATGGGCGCCATGCCCAGTGCAACGGTGCACTGCCCAAAGATGGGCGCGGGGCCCTAGAGAGGTGGGTGGGCACGGGGCCCTAGGCGCGGGAGCGAGGCCCGAAACGATCCGTGCCACCCCCAGTCCCGACCTGGGCGACCCCCGCGCGCTCCCTCGGCGCCGCCGCGGCAACGGTCGGCCGGCCGAGCGCCAATCCGCGCGCACATGCGCGTGTGGAACACAGCGATAGCCGCTGCCCGACCCCGACTTCGCGCCCGCTCCCGCGTCGCACACTCCGCCGTTTCACGTTCCGTCTTCTTAGGTACGAAGCCAACATGACCGACTCTAAATCCCTTCAATTAGAATAAATTTGTAGAGCCCTAGATTGGTCGAGAAACCGACGCAAAGTCGGAGGAAAATCTGTCCGAATAGAACACTAGTTCAGCCCAAACCCCCATGTTCGAGGATCGTTCCCGATCAATCCAGTCCAAAATTAGAAAAACTATTGAAGAGACTTTTAGAAACATGTAGGGCTTCGAACTTTCTTGCGGAATTTGAATTCATCGATTATGTGTCGAGAAATCGAATCCCAAAGTTTCCCAAAAATCTGTTTTCAAAACGTTGAAATTGTTCCACACGACGTGCGTCACGCCAATCCGGACGACGTGGTCGCGTACCGAAAGGATCGAAAGCTGCGTAACGGCTTTGTGGTGTGTGGGCTTTGACGGAATTCAAATTGGTCGCGTGTGCGCGACGAATTTGATGCGTATCCATCGAAATTCACCGTATCGTGCACTTTACAAATTTCTCAATTACTTTGTGCAAGCTCGTCAGATCAAGACGAAACTTGTGCCAACAGAACCGTATCATTTTTCTGGTCTGTACCAAGTTTGGTCCAATTTGAGACAGTCGAATCCAACGTCGTTTTGTGGGCCCCACGGTCCCACTCAACGGGCGATTTTGTGCACGGCCCGCCGAAATCCAACTTTGAAAATACGGTTGGGTTCGTATCGGAAAACTGAATCCGTAGACATGTAGTTTTACGACTTTAGAGACCGTTGACTCTGGCACGCTTTTCGGTGCAAAGCGGATCCAACGGCGGACATCGTTTTTGCCTGAAATTATCGTTTTGCCTCTGTGTCCAGAATTGGACTTAAGGACAGGCAATTCTAGCTAATTTGACTATTCTGAGAACGTTGGTACTGTTTATTTCAGCATTCGGAGACTTCTACATGTGTTGATTGATTGTGGCTCATTGAGTGGTATGGTATTTTGGTTTCTCCAGCTAAGGACCTCAGGCAAGTGCACTTTCTGATTGCTTTCCGATTCATAGTAGTCTTTTCATTTCATGTCTATACATATATCTTGCTGCTTGTTGACACGCTCATCACACGGAGTAGCCGGGAGGGGAAATATCTTAGTAGACATGTGGACTACCCAGAAAATATCCCAAGATGTCTATTCGTGAACAATAGCATCTGCACACGGCACGTGTAGATGCCGGATTTATCCCCTAGCCATTCACATGTTGAAACAGATATTTCACACCACCTAGATAGATAGATGTCTTTTATTAGTTTTTTCTTGTTTACTTCTCTATCGTGCTATGTCATCAGTTTTCTTACAGCTTTCATATCTCATATGCTATTTTCATGTCTTGTTAATTCTATTGTGTTTTGCATTACCGTCGGTTTGTGTACTTGTTCCAATCCTGACTGGATAACCAACATTTTTCAGGTTTAGCCGCGATCATTCTTAGCACTGGGAGAAATGGGTATGCTGAAGACGACCTAGAAATAGAAAAACAGTTGTATCATTTTCATTAATTGTGAAGTCTTATATTTCCTTTAATTTTAAATGTTGTAAATGTTGTAATAAATTAGAAATGTGAATGAGCAGCAAATATTTATTTTTGAGCATTTATTTTCTTGCGGACTTGACAGCGTTCTACCGCCGACTCTGCGGCGTAGGCTGGCTTGGACACGTCTCGTATCCTAAAAGCGGGTGCGGGTCATGACAAGTTTTTGTGGTGGCCTATGCAGGTCGTTTTCGTAAAATATTGCGAACTCGTGATGGTACATTAGTCGTACTATTGCGAGCCTGCGACCAAGAATTGCTCATTCATTAACTAGGATTAAAATGATTTAAGAGAATGACTAGGACTAGAAGTCCCTTGTTTAAATTGACTGTTGGGTAGATAAGATTACTAGATAGGCCATGCAATTTAGATAACTTGCTAGGTCCCTACAGGTACACTATATATTTTGATATGATAATATGACCCCATGCAGATATGCTATTCACTTGGTAAGTTAGGCTTATCAATAATTAAGGCTTTGATCTTGTTGAACTGTTTAACTTTCTTTTGCTGTACAGATATAAATCTTATACCATAAATTAGAATTGCCTGTTTTTAAAATTCTATTTTGCTGTAAGGAATTGATTTATAGTTACTAATTCTTTATTTGTATAAAATCTCGAGGTAGACTGATTCGAGAATTCTCCAACCACTGAAATGCACATGAAATAGATACTAGGATGTTTATATCTCTTTTGTCTTTAATTAATTCCTCCATGGTTAAATCTTTTATTTTAAATGTTGTGATTGATAGGACAAATACCTACGCTCTATTTTAGTCAACTTGTTTGAACCTCTAGAAGCTCATGGATTTTTACGGTTATAGTTAGAGCAATATTAGCTAACCCATAAAGTTTAGACAGCAGTGCACTGTCATCAATTATTTGAGAGTGGAGAATGTGGGTTCACTGCAGCCAGCAGTGCACTGGCGAGGCACAACCCATAGAAATGAAACCATTTTGAGGACCATAGGTTATAGAACATTGCTAAAACTATGTTGTAGTTGACCAAGACTTTAGGGATAGTAAGATTGTAGGAAGACTGTATAAGCAAGAACACCATGTAAGATTTCGACTCTCTCAAAACTCGAACTACTTGTGCCTCATTTCCAAAAATCTCGCGTACTCATATTTTGACTATCTTGACCAACGCTGCAATTACAGCCTAGTTTTGTAAGCTTACTCTTTATCGAGCTTGATTCGAGACATGTTTATTGGGGACGCCCGCTAACATATTGTCTAATCAGAATCAGTGTATTACAGTCTGATCAACCATGATGCATTTGGTTCGCTTTTTCATTTAATTATCCTACGTGGATTGAGATATAAAATGTCTCTAGGATCTCATCCGCGATTGCTTGACAATTTCTCTTGAATTATATATTCGCCTTTGAATCACGTAATTGTATTCAACGACATCTCTTGAAATCTTTATTGTTTTTGTCTTTCGCTGATTGGAAAGACGAAACTCGTAATTGATAGATAGATACAGAGTATTCCCATGGCTATGATAGTTGTATATGCAAGTGTAGCTACCATCGGCCAGCCCTGTGAACCTTGCCACCATATCCTAGCCTCTAAGGTGGGTAGAAGTCCTCGGAGTTTCGGAGTTACAAAATGACAAGAAGGAGGATACAACTATTTTTGAGAAATTAAATTTGAGGAGATTAAGGGAATACTAGACTTTGAATTTTAAGAAATAGTTATGAACTTGAATTTCGAGGACGAAATTATTTTTAAGGTGGGTAGATTTGTAGCCTCCCTTCCCGAAAATTTTTTGAAAATATTTTATATTATTATTTATTGAATTTTGGGTGATTTTTAGAAGTTTAGAATTAATTATTATGGTAGATGATTTTAATCTTGGTTGAGAATTGGAGTACTAGGTGACTAGGAATTATGGCACGGGTAGTGCAGTGGCATGCTTTGACTAGTGTATCAGCCATGCCAAGGAAGGCCGAGCCATAGTGATGTCCTAACTAGGAAATCCAGGCCAAGTTATGACATGACCATTTTAAATAGTTAATTATCCATTATTAATATTATTTGACGTCTAGGTGACCGGTCGCACCAAACTAGTGCAAATTGTACCCAAACCAAGCCCAAGCCTATGTAGACCTACTTTTAGGTATGTACAAATATTTTCTAGCTTTTTGGGTAGACTTGAGGATATTTCCTAAATATTTGGTTATTTATACAATGGATATTATTATTATTATTATTATTATTATTATTATTATTATTATTATTATTATTATTATTATTATTATTATTATTATTATTCTTATTTTATTGTTATTACTATTTTTTTTGTGTGTATATATATATATATATATATATATATATATATATATATATATATATATATATATATATATATATATATATATATATATATATATTATGCGTGTATATATGCATATATATATACGTAAGAGATTATATATATAGATATATAAATATATGTGTATATATATAAATATATATTGTATATATACGTAAGTGTGTATATATATATAGAATATAAAATATATATAGGAATATATAAAATGTATATAGGCGTATACTTGTAGGTGTATATACATATATATATATATACTTGTATATGAGTATATATATATACGTACGTGTGTATATACGAATATATTAAATATATATGTATATATAGATATATGTAAATATAAGTATTTACATATGATATACGTGTGTAGATATACGTAAATATAAATATATACGGGAGTGTATGTGTATATAAAATATATTAAATGGATATGAAAATATGTGTATATATATTCATGTATAATGGTATATATATATATATATATATATATATATATATATATATAGGATATAGAATAGGATTAACTAGCAAGTAGCAGCCCAGACCGGCCCATGAGCCAGGGCCCAGCTCTGCATGGCACCCCAGCCCAGGGGGTCTGAGCCAATTCCCTCAGCCTGAAACCCGAGCGGAGCAAACCGAGCTCGGAGACCCGAAACCCCCTCCCCCCCCCCGACTGCGTATATATATATATATATATATATATATATATATATATATATATATATATATATATATATATATATATATATATATATATATATATATATATATATATATACCGAGAGAACTAAGAATCTAAACCCTAACCATGATCCGTGCCACCCCCAGTCCCGACCTGGGCGACCCCCGCGCGCGCCCTCGGCGCCGCCGCGGCAACGGTCGGCCGGCCGAGCGCCAATCCGTGCGCACATGCGCGTGTGGAACACAGCGATAGCCGCTGCCCGACCCCGACTTCGCGCCCGTCTCCCGCGTCGCACACTCCGCCGTTTCACGTTCCGTCTTCTCAGGTACGAAGCCAACATGACCGACTCTAAATCCCTTCAATTAGAATAAATTTGTAGAGCCCTAGATTGGTCGAAAAAACCGACGCAAAGTCGGAGGAAAATCTGTCCGAAACAGAAACTAGTTCAGCCCAAACCCCCATGTTCGAGGATCGTTCTCGATCAATCCAGTCCAAAATTAGAAAAACTATTTGAAGAGACTTTTAGACAACATGTAGGGCTTCGAATCCTTTCTTGCGGAATTTGAATTCATCGATTATGTGTCGAGAAATCGAATCCCAAAGTTTCCCAAAAATCTGTTTTCAAAACGTTGAAATTGTTCCACACGACGTGCGTCACGCCAATCCGGACGACGTGGTCGCGTACCGAAAGGATCGAAAGCTGCTTAACGGCTTTGTGGTCGTGTGAGCTTTGACGGAATTCAAATTGGTCGCGTGTGCGCGACGAATTTGATGCGTATCCATCGAAATTCACCGTATCGTGCACTTTACAAATTTCTTAATTACTTTGTGCACGCTCGTCAGATCAAGACAAAACTTGTGCCAACAGAACCGTATCGTTTTTCTGGTCCTGTATGCCAAGTTTGGTCCAATTCTGAGACAGTCGAATCCAACGTCGTTTTGTGGGCCCCACGGTCCCACTCAACAGGCAATTTTGTGCACGGCCCACCGAAATCCAACTTTGAAAATACGGTTGGGTTCGTATCGAAAAACTGAATCCGTAGACATGTAGTTTTACGACTTTAGAGACCGTTGACTCTGGCATGCTTTTCGATGCAAAACGGATCCAACGGCGGACATCGTTTTTGCCTGAAATTACCGTTTTGCCCCTGTGTCCAGAATTGGACTTAAGGACTGGCAATCCTAGCTAATTTGACTATTCTGAGAACGTTGGTACTGTTTATTTCAGCATCCGGAGACTTCTACATGTGTTGATTGATTGTGGCTTATTGAGTGGTATGGTATTTTAGTTTCTCCAGCTAAGGACCTCAGGCAAGTGCACTTTCTGATTGCTTTCCGATTCATAGTAGTCTTTTCATTTCATGTCTATAGATATATCTTGCTGTTTGTTGACACGCTCGTCACACGGAGTAGTCGGGAGGGGAAATATCTTAGTAGACATGTAGACTACCCAGAAAATATCCCAAGATGTCTATTCGTGAACAATAGCATCTGCACACGACACGTGTAGATGCCGGATTTACTCCCTAGCCGTTCACATGTTGAAACAGATATTTCACACGACCTAGATAGATAGATGTCTTTTATTAGTTTTTCCTTGTTTACTTCTCTATCGTACTATGTCATCAGTTTTCTTACAGCTTTCATATCTCATATGCTATTTTCATGTCTTGTTAATTCTATTGTGTTTTGCATTGCCGTCGGTTTGTGTACTTGTTCCAATCCTGACTGGATAACCAATATTTTTCAGGTTTAGCCTCGATCATTCTTAGCACTGGGAGAAATGGGTATGCTGAAGACAACCTAGAAATAGAAAAACAGTTGTATCATTTTCATTAATTGTAAAGTCTTATATTTTCTTTAATTTTAAATGTTGTAAATGTTGTAATAAATTAGAAATGTGAATGAGCAGCAAATGTTTATTTTTGAGCATTTATTTTCTTGCGGGCTTGACAGCGTTCTACCGTCGACTCTGCGACGTAGGCTGGCTTGGACACGTCTCGTATCCTAAAAGCGGGTGCAGGTCGTGACAATGCGGCACATCTACCGGATTCATGGAGTACCGGTAAGTATTGTATCTGATCGAGATACTAGATTTACCTCTCACTTTTGGAAGAGTTTGCATGATAGCTTGGGAACAAAACTGAAGTTCAGCATAGCCTATCATCCCCAAACTGACGGACAATCTGAGAGGACCATCCGGACGTTAGAAGATATGCTGAGATCTTGCGTCTTGGAATTTGGAGGGTCTTGGAAAGACCATTTGCACTTGGTAGAGTTCTCTTACAACAACAGTTACCAAGCTAGCATTGGTATGACACCATTTGAAGCTCTTTATGGACGTCGTTGCTGCACTCCACTTGCATGGGACGACGTAGGAGAAAGAGTACTGCTGGGGCCAGAAATGGTAACTGATGCAGCAGAGAAGGTGAAGGTGATTAGAGACAAACTCAGGATTACCCAAGACAGGCAGAAGCATTGGGCAGATAGCATTCGTCGACCACTGGAGTTTGAAGGAGGAGATAGTGTCTTTGTGAAGATTTCTCCTACCAGAGGAACTATCCGATTTGGCAGAGCTGGGAAGCTGAGTCCCAGATATATCGGACCATTTGAAGTTTTGAGCCGAATTGGTGAAGTAGCATATCGGTTAGCTCTACCAGCTAATCTTGAGGGCGTGCATAACGTCTTCCATGTTTCATAGCTCAGACGCTACATCCCGGATCCGACTCACATCTTGGACCATTCAGAGCTGGAGATTGGACCGAGCCTTACAGTACCAGAGAAGCCTATGGCGATTTTGGACAGAGGCAAGAAGAGGACCAGGACTTCGGTGACTCCCATAGTTAGAGTTATGTGGAGGCACGATTCCCCAGAAGATTCTAACTGGGAGCGAGAAGATGAGATGCGGGAGCAATACCCGTATTTGTTTGAGACCTGAGGTAATTCCTAACCCTATCCTTTAATTTCGAGGACAAAATTTCTTAAGGAGGGAAGGTTGTGAAACCCGTAAATTTTAGATAATTATTTGAATAATTAGCTAATTACTAAATCATTATTAGTTGTTAATTTAGGAAAATACATTTTTTAGAAAAATTAATATTCTGAAAATTTTGTCAAAACCCGTAATTTTCTAAATTAATTAATTAATATTGTGTTAGATTAAAATTATTATTTTTCAAGAATATAAATTTTTGGACTTTTGTTTGTCTGGCCCTATCCCGAACCCGTTTCCGAGTCCTGGACCTGTTCCCGAACCCAAGTTAGAATCCAAGCAAAATTTTGGTTTTCGAAATCTAAAATATTATTTGATATAATATTTATTAAGATTTCATAAAGAAAGGAGTTTAATATTTGTTATAATATCAATTGTCATTCCTTTAACTCATTCTTTCTCTTTCTCTTTCATTGTTACTTAGGTACTGTTTGGGAAGGGTGGAAAATGGGAGGAAGGAAAAAGTTGAGGGGAAAGTGAGAGAAAATTTTTAAATGATGGTGTTTGGAAAGGAGGAGAGAAAATGAGGGAGGAAAATTTGAGAGGAAAAAGTAGGTGGGTCCCACCAAAAAAATTTCCTCCCAAAAGTGGGAGAAAAATAGAGAGAGATTAGAGGAATTTGAGTGAATTTACCCCACCACCCCTAAAAAGTTAATATTAAATCATCATTTGAGAATACCAAGGAGGAAATAGTAATTGTACCTCTATCCATAAACAAATAAAAAATTGTTTTTAAACTTTTCCTTCCCCTACTTTTTGTCCATCCAAACAAAGGAAGGGAAAATTAACTTTACTTTCATTTTCCTCTCCTCCATTTTCCTTTCCCTCAAATTTTCCCCTCCCTCCCCACAAATGTTCCCAAACACAGTGTTAAAGTAAAGGAAAATTTCCTTTACTTTCCTGACCCAACGGTCGAGCGGTCCCTTCCTCTCCCAGCATGGGCGGCCGCCGCCGACCCTTGGCCTCCCGAACCGCCGTGCCCCTTTATTTTTCGGTAACCCCCATCCCCTCACTCCTATATAATCCCCTTTTCCTTCACCAACCCCATCACCCTCTTCTTCTCCTTATTTCCCCAAATTCTGAGCCCTAGCCAGAGCTCCGACCGCGCCCCCTTGGCGACCTCCGCAGCCGCCCAGGCCAGCCGAGCACGGCGGTCCCCGATCCAGGCCAACCGCCCAGCGGTGTCGCCCGATCCCTCGCTGACGGGCCGCTCCCCGACGTCGATCCCGACCCGTGCGCTGTCTGCCGCGGCAACCCCGAGTCCGATCTGGACGCTGTTTTGGTCCAGCGTCTCCCCATGCCCGACTTACTGTCCGATCCGAGTTTCCGACCCCGATCCCGCTGTCTGTGTGTTCCTGGATCGTTTCGAGACGCTGTCCGCAGAGTTCTTTTCTCTAAAAATTCACTTGAAAGCTCTAGCCGAGCAATTTCTGGTATATTTTTCGTTGCCCCATTTTCGTCTTTTTAGTCTGTGATGATTTGGTCCACGAATTCCCCGAGAATTCGGTAAGCGAGACATTTTGGATTTTTCCGAAAACCTTTCGAAAACGTTCTGTGTTTTAGAGATTGGTTCTGTGGATTTCTGAGTTAAATTTTGGGTTTTCCCGAGAACTCTTCGGAAAGAGTTCTGATGGTTTGGGATTATTTCGGAATTTTCGAGTTTAGTTTGGTTTCCGAATTTTTCGGAAACGTGTTGATGTTTCGGGTTTAATATTATTTTGGTTGGAAAATTTGCGTTCCCTGGTTTGCGAAAGTTATCGGTGTTTGGTTTGGCATTTTTCCAGTTTTTGGGTTGACCGAAAATAGAGAAAGTGCTGCCGAATTTTCTATAAAATTTAATTATTTTAAAATGCTTTTTTGGGAAAGATTGTTATTTTGGAAATTTTGGGCGACGACCGTATTGGTCAATGGACCCTGGCTAAGTGCAAATGAAACCGGTTTCGCCCGGACGTTCAACACAATTATCATTTTCAATATGGACACACGAATAGATTTTATGATGCGATCACGATGTTAGCACAATGGACTTGTAGCATGGTCACATAGAAATTGGATACTATCGTGTAGTTGCGAATCTGAGTATGGGCCGAAAGGCAAGCACGAGTTGATAAGTTAACGTTGCAAGCACGAAAATGGTCTAGAGGTAAGGATAAGAAAGTTATCGGTGCGATAACACGGTGATGGTCTAGAGACACAAAATAGGCCGAGAGTTTATGTCTTAAAATCGAACCTAAGGCAAGAATGGAAAGACTATCATAAGGGATTATGTTGCACAAAGTAAATAAACGTGTTGGTTTTATACGAGTGGACAAGGAGCTCACTCTACCAGTACAGTTGAGTAATGACACCCACACAGTTTTCATGTGCAGGAACAGGTAGAAGCTCGTTGACACGGAGCTCGCTTGGATTTGTCGAGGCATGGAGTTCCTTAGCGTTTTGAGGCGTGCGGCCACATGGATTCAGAACTTATACGGGACATAATGTGTGGACATCGTCTATCTGAAGTATCCGCTGGCTCGTCAATTGTATTAAGAGATGAGAGAGAGCTGAGTGAATTATAATCAGAGAAAAAAGTGAGTTTGAGTGATTGTAACTTGGCTTCGCGTCGCCTTTGTAATCTATTTCATTATCAATAAAGACTCAAGATTTTGTTTCAATGCTTGTGTTGCTTTTTATATTTCAATGTTTCTGCTTGGGACTTCTGCGCCACGACCCCGTCGCAAGCTGTTGTAATCGGCCGTTATGAAACTGCCTTGCACGAGCGCAATCTAGGCTCGTACGACATCATGCATTAGCGAGGATAATCGGTCCTACGGAACCGAGACGTGACAATATGACCACGGCATGTGAATCCGGATAACTGTAAGGATAATCTACGAAACTTAAACTGGTATAAGCATTAGGAGGAAAGGAAATCTCAAGATCATGTTGTACTAGCTACTTACGGGTATCAGGCCTGGGTGTCAGATGGCCACCACGAATATTGTGTATCATCCTCATTAGGGAATGGCAGTATATGACTACTTTATGTACTATGTATTATATGATCAACATGTTTCGCACGGTGGCCTTACGATGGATCGGTGCTTATCCTGCCTGCTATGCGTTATTTTTGGCCTCGCTATCCCTGCTAGATCGACATGATCAGAGGATTCCTATATTACATTGTTGGGATAATCCAACCTCCAAATAGAAAGTCGTAGACATTTGAGTGGCCGCTTATTCACCTATAATATATATGGCTTGCTGCTTTGTAAGCTGGCTGGTACGTAACGATGTCCCGGTACAATAATTCATTCCTTTGTTCTTATTTAATGTAGGGGTGGATTACTATTCCGATGACATGCTACGAGTCCAGTTGGCGATGCATGTATTAGTGGATGTTAGGATGATTGTGGTGATTGTTGGTTATTTACCTATATTAGTTGTGGATTGTTATCGTGTATTGGTACCGCACGATCCTTTACCCTTATTTACTGTTCATATATGTTCTTTCTGTTATATATTATTCTGCTGGTTTTCTTCATCTATCATTGAGCCTTCCTTTTTGGTACTTGTTGTGGTTAGCCTGACCAACCCTGAATTGTTTCCAGATTGTCCGTGACCGATCCTGTGGATATTTCAGACTTGACTTGGAGGATGTGCTTCCGTTCCAGACCCTGTAGGAACTGTGGGAAGGTATACTCGTCTACATTACTATCCTATACTGTAGACTTCCTGATTATCATATGTTTATATTTTGCTTTCTATATGATTCTCTCTTGCTTATTATTTTATTATGATTGCCTGTGTATATGTGATCAAATTTTGGCCATAGATTGATTGCAAGCTAGGATACCCAACAAGATTAACAGTCGTAATCGTCGTATGACGTCTTCGTACCTTACACGGTGTAGATGGCCTACGTCCGCCCCCGTATTCTGGTACTGGGCGTGACATTCTCTCTCTTTCAACCTTCTCAAATGAGAGAAGTGCTGCTCTATTTATAGAGCAGGCTGGCAGCTATGGACGCATAAGAATGCTTATGTATCCATACACGCTAGTAAACTAAATTCCATAATATCCGCTGCACAGAGTACTATGTGCAGACACAGCAGCGCGCCGCATGCTGACAGTGCTGCCCACGCTGAAAGCAATGACAGTGAACAGGTCTGACAGTACCGAAAGTAGCCACCCACAACTAGGCGCATTGTCCTTGGACGCATAAAGCCTTGACGCATAGCTACAAGACTCATTGCTCCGAGACGCATAGCTCCTGGACTCATAGCACCTGACGCATAGCCACCGAGACGCATAGACGCAGAGCTGCATAGGCGCAAGGACGCATAGCGCGTGTCTGCATATGTGCCTAGACACATGATGCTGAAGTGTAAAGTGCGCTATCAAAATACCACTATACGTCCTTAGCCCGAGCCCGAGTCCGAGCCGCTAAGCCCCGACGGGACTTAGCTCCTAAGGATTCCCAATGAGAGTGCCAAAATAATGGATTGTTCCTAGTGACTTACTGTCATAGCTGTAACCAATAATACGGTGTTATTTGATTTATTTTAATTATTTCTACTTTAAAAAAAGATTCAATAATGTTGTTTGATGAAGTTTTTCTTTCATAAATATTAATAATTGTATAAAAACCATGGGTTAAATTTTGTAATTTCAAAATTAGGTATGGACACCTTATGGGATAGGTGTCAAAACCTAACACCTTCAAGGCCACATGGCTTTTCCTAAAAACTCTTAGTCACCACATCATAATAGTTAATAATAATAATATGACAATAAAGGAAAGAGAGAGAGAGAGAGAGAGAGAAACCCATAACTTACTCCATCCCTCTCCCCCTCCCTTACGTTTCCTTCTCCCCCTCTCAACCGAACACTCCCCCTCCCTCTCCCTCTCGGCTTTCCCTCCCTCTCGGCCTTCTCTGGCCGCAGCCGCCGGCGTCGCCTACGACGGCCGGCCAACTGGCCGACCGTCCCCCTCTCACCCCCTCCTCCATCGATCACCTCCACCACCACCATCATCTCCGTCTCCATCTCCAACACCACCATCACCATCATCCTCTTCATCCTCATCATCATCTCCATCACCAAAGTCCTAACCCCTTTCTTCAAACAAAAAAATAGAGGGAAATTGGAAAAGGAGAAGAAGAATTTGTTGGAGGAAGAAGAAGGAGAAATTGGAGAAGGAGCAAGCCCTAATCCCCAATTCCAAACCCAAATCATTTCTTCAAGGCAAGCCCTCCCTTCCTTTGCATCAATTTCTTGAATTTTTAATATTAATTTGATAAATTAGAGAGAGTAGATATCATGTTTAAAATATAGTTAATTTCTGAATTTTTGTATATATACTATAGTATGACACTGACGTGAAACTAGGACACGATATGGATATGTCGACACACGTGGATAACGATACAATCACTACTAAAATACCCCATATTAGCGACGTTAGAATACGTCGCTAAATGAGGAAAATCCGTCGCTAAACATAAACTGCGACGGATTTAGCGACGAAAATTTGACGTCGCGTAATGGCTTGTCGCAGATGACCAATTCGTCGCAGTTCGTCGCTATTTGCGACGTAAGCTAACTTGTCGCTAGACGTCGCAAAATTAGCGACGTCTAGCGACTATAGAGTATGTCGCCAGATTGGCGACGTAGGGCGACAACTTAGCGACGCATTGAACTTTAGATATGATGACATGGCATGTCAGCCACGTCAGCACGTTAGCGACGTCTAGCGACAAAGTTATCGACGTCCGCACTTTAGCGACGTCTAGCGACAAAGATATGATGATATCCCACGTCAGCACTTTAGCGACGTATAGCGACATCACGTCGCAAGTTAGCGACGTATAGCGACGTTCACTTTCCGTCGCTAGACGTCGCAGAACGTCGCTATACGTCACAGACTGTATAAAAAAAATTATAAAAAAATAATTGCTATTTTTGTTATGCTGTGTGTCTGTGTTTACAGTGTGTGTGAAGTGCAGTGTTCGAACCATCGACAGTTTCACTTACTGTTCTATATTTTATCTTGGATAGAAAGAGCAACAGTTCAGGGTGCACTTCTCAGAGCTTCCTCTTCACGTCCTTCACCTTCTCGGGATCCTTTACGACGTCCCGAGAAAGTGAAGGCCGTGAAAATGAAGCTCTCAGAAGTACACCCTGAACTGTTGCTCTTTCTATCCAAGATAAAACATACAACAGTAATCGAAACTGTCGATGGTTTCGAACACTGTATTTCACATTCACTGTAAACACAGACACACATCATCACAAAAATACACATTATATTTTTTAAAAATTTGGGCAGCACCTCCTTTGTATATCAGATCATCGCTTATAACCCAGCGTAGGTATATTCGTCATCCCCGTCGCAGATAAATGGAGCAATATCATCACCCAATACAAACAATAAAAGTCTAACAAGCAATACAGCCAATAAAAGACGATGGAGCAATATCATCACCCAATACAACTAATAAAAGTCTCGCAAGCAGAGAAAGAAGTATCTCAACCAATACAAGTCAACCACAAATAAGAGTCTCACAAACAGAAAAACAAGTGTATCAACAACAAATAATAAAAAAGACATCACAAAGGACCCCGGCTGCGCATCTGGGATAAAATGATGTCGTACTGCTCCTGTGTGAGCTGTGCAACGTCCGGAGGCAGTGAAACGTCTGGAGTCGGCGCCATCGATGGACCGGGAGGACGCTGCTCTATCTCTCGCAGTCGCTCAGCATGCACAGCCAGGGCACTCACCATCCTCCGACTACTATCCTCAAGCGAAGTCTGTACCTGATTGAGTGTGGCAGACATGGCAATCTGCGTCCCCTCCAGCTTGACCTGTCTACGCTCTGTGCGCTGCGTAGACTCGGTGAGCGTGTGCAAGTTAGCAGCTGTAGCCTGCTGCAGACTCATCATCTCCTGCATACTGCGCTCGATCGCATCAAATCGTCCGGTGATCGTCGGATCATCGGATCGTCGCTCTGCCCCAGCTGCCTCAGAAATCTGCTGCTGCAACTCGCGACGCAGCTCCTGGAGCTGACGAGCAATATCATGCGCCTGTGATGACGCCTGCGAAGCTGGAGACTGCGCACTGACAGAGGGGGCCCGGGATGACTCTGAAGCCAAATAGGCGCCGTAGGATCCCGTACCGTAGTACGTACCCTTCTGAAGACCACCAACGGCGGTCATCCAGAGGTCGTCCGGCGATGGAGCTGTAGGCGGCTGGAAGGAAGTACCAGGCCCTCCCTCTGCTGGCGCTCTAGCAGCAGCAGCAGCAGCAGCAGCAGCCGCCTCCTCTTGTAGCCGAAGAAACTTGGCCTAGAATAATGTTTGCTAACGTCTAAGTGTTTGCTAAAGTCTATATTGATATCTATTTTCCTGTTTTCTAAGTTATAGTAAATTAATATAAAGGATAGAACGTACATATGCCTGCGTCGCCCTCTCGTCAATGAACTCCCCAGCCCTCCGATGGGTGACCAGGAAGACGGTCACCATGTTGGGGTCCTCACCCTTTTTTACCTGTTAAAATATATATTTATCTATTATTAGTATTAAACATTCTTTCCAACTATATATAAAATGATGTCCGTCATAGGAAACGTACCAGACGACGAAAATGCTCCGTCATAGGAATGGAGCCACCACACCACTTACCGGCGCTCGACCGCGCCATCTTGGCCTTCTCAGACCGCTCCCGGTACCCGTCCTCGTCGAATCTAGCCTTCATCGCAGTCCACTGCTCTGGCGTGATCCAACCTTGGATCGGCTTTCCGGCACGGTCACGATCCTTCTGGTCGCGGATCGCATCACGAATGAGCTTGCCTACGACGGCAGGAAATTGGCCCTCGATCTTCGCCGCCCGGTGTGGTGGATAGAAGTAGGTCCTCTACGAGAAGTCAAATAGAAAAGTTGTATAATATACAAAAATGATTATTAAAATTTAAAAATAAACAAATTTTTTACCTTGAAGTGGGCCAACCAAAAGGCCTTCCTATCGGCGGGAGCATCTGAGTAGTTAATCCAAGGCCCACCATAGTTCTCCCTCAGAAATCTTTCCAGCGCTCTCTGTACTGCAGGAGACCGATATCTATCAAATAATAAATTTCATGAATATATATGTACATATAATCATTTGAGAAATATATATTAACTAATTAACTTACTTCGTAGGCCCGTCCGTCCAAATCTCCATCCGCGTCTTGCCCGGTGGAGCGCATGGAGGGTCGCTATCACCTCCTGCCTGGTCAGGATCAGTCTCATCCCCGTCCTCCATATGCTGGGCGTCGGCTCTCCCTATGGAGCCGTCGGCAGGAGGAGTGCTGGACGCAGGAGGAATGCTGGACGCCGGAGGAATGCTGGACGACGATGGTGGAATGCTGGACGACGAGGGAAGATCAGTCGCCAACCTGCTGGAACTGCCCTGTCCCGGTAATGGACCGGGAACAGTACTGTACACTGGCGTACTCGGAGATGAGGATGAGGGTACGGAATCTGCCTCCCTATCCCGAGGCACACGGGACTGACTCGTATGATGACGTCCTCCGCGTCGTCCTCCTGCCATACCTGATAATAACATATTTATATGATAGACATCACAGATTTTTGAAAAATATCATAGTCCCAAAAGTGTCACTAAATACATCACAGATTTTTGAAAAATATCATAGTCCCAAAAGTGTCACTAAATACATCACAGATTTTTGAAAAATATCATAGTCCCAAAAGTGTCACTAAATACATCACAGATTTTTCAAAAATATCTGTCACAAAAGTGTCACTAAAGATAACGTCCTCCGCGACGTCCTCCGCGTCGTACATATTTAATCCTCTTCTGAAAATTCATCTTGTTCGTTTAGCTCTTCTTCTTCTTCTTCTTCTTCTTCTTCTTCTTCTTCTTCTTCTTCCTCCTCCTCTACATCTTCACTTTCATCTGCATCTTCCTCTTCGGATAATTCTACTTCTTCTACACAATTAGATGTGTAATGAGGAACTTCCGTATTGTCCACTTCTATATTATTTGTTACAAGAGGTAGTTCATCCTCTTGATAAGCTATATCGTCAACCTCAAAGGTATTTCTAGCTTTGGTCTTGCATACTGCCCAACAGTCCGACCTTGTTGTTTCCCGTTTAGGATAACTTGTGAAGTACACGAGCTGAGCCTGACTTGATAGGACAAATGGTTCATAGGCTTGATATCGACGCCGATAGTTTATATCCACAAGACCGTGCTTGTCTACTTTCCAACCTTGACCTTCAATCGGATCGAACCAATCACACCTGAATAACACAATCTTAGCAGGCTCTATTCCATAACTATATGTCAGCTCCACAATCTCCCGTAGGATGCCGTAGAAATCGTTGCCCGCATCAACATCTTTGTAGTTCGAAGATCTGATACACAAACAGCTGTTTTTGGTGGAGTCGAGATCCACAAAGTTGTCTCTGATCGGGCAAGTTGTTGACCTGAACCTGAACCCATTAACACAGTAGCTTGGCCATATTTTTACAGCATAAATTGGTCCCTTGGCTAGCGTTCTAATAGACTCATTCTCAAGTCTTGCGTATGGACTATCGACCTAAATACCACAAAAAAATAAATTAAGCTCATTCTCAATCAAGTGCATATACTGAAAGGTAATTACAGAGTTCTCAAGTCTTACATATGCACTCAACCATGATGGAAAATAACGCCTCATTTCTTGTTCTAGTTCTTCTTCTGTTATGTGTGGCCTACCTGACCTCACTTCATCATTAAATATGCTGAAAACAACATCGTTCAATTAATGTAATAGTCTAATAATCAACACTATTAAAATAATGTAAACGTATTAATTACTTACCCCTCCAGCTTCTCTACTTCATCCTCATCGCAGTTGAGTAATACATACACCTGAGCAGCCCTTAGCTCATCATCGTTCAGATATCTCTTCTTCATTTTACCCGACGGCTTTCCTGAAGCATTGAATACCTTCAGTATTGTATCATTACATTCATGATCTCCGTCGTCGTTTCTGGAAGCTCTCGTTCTATTAGTTGCAACATGAGGCTTGAAATACATCGAACAAAAGTTTGTAATCTCCTCGAGAACATAGGCTTCACAAATAGAACCCTCGACCCGTGCCTTATTTTTTACCTTTCTTTTTAGGTGATTCAAATGTCGCTCGAACGGGTACATCCATCGATATTCGACGGGTCCACCAACACGTGCCTCATAGGATAGATGAATCGACAAATGCTCCATAGAGTCGAAGAATCCAGGAGGGAACACCCTCTCTAGCTTGCACAGTGTTACCGCAATGTCCTTCTCTTGCTTTTCTAGACGATCAACGAGCAATTTCCTAGAACAAAGGTCCCTGAAGAATATGCTAAGCTCCGTCAATGGATCCCAAACTGCCTGCGGTAAGAATTCCCGAAATGCAATCGGAATTAACCTCTCCATGAATACGTGACAATCGTGGCTCTTCATACCCGTCAATTTGTTTTCCTTCGGATCGACACATCTTCTCAGATTTGACACATATCCGTCTGGAAATTTTAGGCCATGGATCCACCGACAAAGTCTCACTTTATCCTCCTTGTCCAGTGAGAAGATTGACTTCGGCAGGAACTGTTTTCCATTCTGCTCTATCAAATGCAACGCAGGGCGTTTGCATATTTCTGCTAAGTCCAACCTGGCCTTGGGATTGTCTTTCGTTTTTTCCCTTTACATCCATCACAGTATTAATTATGTTATCAAACACATTCTTCTCAATATGCATGACATCAAGATTATGTCTGATCAGATTGGTACTCCAATATGGCAGATCCCAGAATATGCTCCTCTTTGTCCAGTTATGATCTCTACCAAATCCATCGCACTTGTACCCAGTTGTAGGATCTTCGATAGCACTTGGAAAATCTCTAACCTCCTCCCATATCGCGGCTCCGCACCACCTTGGCGGTGGATCACCCTTCTCTACAACGTCGGCACGGAATGCGTTCCTGTTCCTTCTGAACGGATGATCTTTTGGCAGAAATTGTCGATGACAATCAAAGAAGCACGGTTTTTCTCCGTGTTTCAAGCGAAAAGCCTTAGTACAGTCCATGCAAATCGGACATGAGAGACGTCCATGAGTGCTCCATCCAGATAACATTCCATATGCCGGAAAGTCGTTGATGGTCCACATAAGGGTTGCCTTCATCTGAAAATTCTGCTTCCTGGAAACATCGTACGTGTTAGCGCCTACTTCCCATAACTGATTCAACTCATCTATCAAAGGCTGTAAGTACACATCAATGTTCCTCTTGGGATTGTTCGGACCAGGAATTATAACGGTTAGAAATATGTACTCGGTCTTCATGCACATCCAAGGCGGTAGGTTATACGGAGTGACAATCACAGGCCAGCACGAATACTGGGATCCCGAAAGACCAAAAGGAGTAAAACCGTCAGAACATAGCCCCAACCTGACATTACGTGGATCTGAAGCAAAATCAGGATACACTCGATCAAAGTGCTTCCACGCTTCTCCATCGGATGGGTGATCCAACACTCCTTCAATCTGTTCTTGCATGTGCCAACTCATATTTTCGGCCGTCTCTTTCACCATAAATAATATTTGCAACCGCGGCGTTAAAGACAGGTAGTGCATTGAATCGGTCGGTCTTCTTGCACCGGTAGACCTTCCTGTACTAGTTGGCTTATAGCGATCAGCACCACAAAATCTGCACACATCTGCGTCCTTGTCGTCTTTGTAGTACAGCATGTACCCATTGCGACAAGAATCGATTTTCTCGTATCCCATCCAGAGCGATCTCACCATCCTCTTAGACCGGTAGAAGTCTTTAGGTAACTTAGCACCCGCCGGCAAGATCTCTATAATCAACTCCAGCACTCGGTTGTAGCATTCTTGCGACATGTTAAAATCTGACTTAATGCTCAAAAGTCTTGTAACCACCTCCAACGGTGAATGATCCTCACAACCAGGATACAATAGAGTCCTTACATTCTCCAGCAACTCCATGAACTTTGCAGCGTCGATATTCGGTGCCTCCTCAGCTGCATCAGGAACAAAACTGGGCCCAGCAGCGTCGAAAACTATGTTCACGCACCCGTCGTCGTATGCATGATTATCTGAAACAAAATTAGGTCCCGCATGCATATACGGCTCAACATAAGGCTCCGGCTCTGATGCTAACGACACAAGTTCTCCGTGTGCGGTCCACTGATAGTAATTAGGCATGAAACCCCTCGAGTACAAATGATATGTCACTTCCACTTCTGGATAATATTTCACGTTATGACATTTCACACACGGACACTTAATTTTGGTGCCGTCCATGTACTGAGGGAACGCCTTAGCAAACTGCAGGAACTGCTCTACTCCCGCTATGTATTCATCCCGCACACCACACATATCTTCAGGACGATGATTGTACATCCATGAACGATTCCGCAAGTAGTAATTCAGCTCCATTTGGAAATAATTCTGCAAAGATGAACACACCAATTAACAATGTTTGCTAACGTCTAAGTGTTTGGTAAGTGTTTCCTATTTTCCCGGTAACGATTTCACGGGAGGAGTACGAGATGTTTCCTATTTTTCCGGTAATTCATGGCTTCTGTGAAATAACCACATCTTGGCTATTTGTTAAATAGATCGACCCTGAGCTCCCATGTTCAGTCGTGCCTTCAACATCATGTTCAAATGAAGGTGACAAGCAGCTGACTATAGAAAAATATGTCGTATTGAGCTTCATAAAGAAATGCAAGATTACTACATAGGAGCTTGTAATCTTGCATTTCTTTATGAAGCTCAAGACGGCATATTTTTTCATAGTCAGCTGCTTGTCACCTTCATTTGAACATGATGTTGAAGGCACGACTAAACATGGGAGCTCAGGGTCGATCTATTTAACAAATAGCCAAGATGTGGTTATTTCAAACGATAGGAGTCGCTATATTCCTTAGAATAGACTTGGAATATTCTCTAGAATATTCTTGGAATATGCCTTGTAGCCAAGTGCTAATTAGATCTAGATCTAATTACTCCTATAATTACCTCTCCTGCCCCCATTAGTGCTAATCACTACAAGTGGGGGGCCATGGGGGTGCTACTGCTGATGTAAACTGCTGCTACAACAGCTGTTCTTGCTGCTGCTGTTGCTGGAATGGGGGCAGCAGCTCCCCTTCTACTCCCCATCCATCTATCCACCTATCCATCCAACTATCTATCTAATATATATCTACACATACCAATAGCTAACTAGTATCCTATTTCTAACCCCAACTTGGTATCCCAAACCAAGGCTCTAACACTCTAGGATACTAACAACTACATATCTAACTAGGATATGGCCTAAGATGCTAACCTATATCTAACACATTTAACCTCACACTCATCCACACAACTCACTTACACACTCACTCACATATATCACCCATGATACCACACTCATAAGCTCTCACCTAGGCTTACATATAGGCTAACACACACACACACATATAGGCATATATAGGACACATATAAATAGGATTATAGGTCCACTAATCCTTCCTATCATCCTTACATCCATTCCATTTATCAATTCCCACACTATCACCACACTACAATATAACCACAACACTACAACATGAATATTATACCAAGAGACACACACACATATATATCTATATATAACCACATATATATAACATGTAGGTATATATATAGGTGACATGTGTGTGTGTGTCTGTGTGTGTCTGTGTGTGTGTGTCTGTGTGTGTGTGTCCGTGTGTGTGTGTCCAACTAAAGGCTAATAAGTAGGCTAACTAATGGCTAAAAGATAGGCTAAAAGGATGGGCTAATAAGTAGGCTAACTAATGTCAAGTGGGGGGCACACTGCTGCAAATTTCAGCAGCATATAGCTGCTGTTCCCCCCCCCCCCCCAAACTGCTGAAAACAGCAGCCCAGGCTGCTGGTTGCTGTCCAAAACCCCCTCCCCATAAGCACACTTCTATCCTTCTTCAATCTCCATCATTTCCTCATCCTTTCATTGATTTCCATCCTACTTCCCACACAACAACAACAACAACAACAAGAACAACAACTACACAACAATCAAAACCTCTCAACATTCCCACAACCATAACCCCAAATAAATATACAACCACACACAAATATATATATAAATATATATATACATGTAAAGAGATACAACATATAAATAACACATGAATAATAATATGAAAAAGAGCACAAGAAGAATATGATAAAATTGTGTCAGTATGTGTGTGTCTGTGTGTGTGTGTGTGTCTGTGTGTGTGTGTGTGTGTGTGTGTGTGTGTGTGTCCGTGTGTGTGTGTGTCTGTGTGTGTGTGTCCGTGTGTGTGTGAGAGAGGAGGAGGAGGAGGAGGAGGGAGAGGAGTTAGGGTTAGGGTTAGGGTTTACCTTAGGAAGAGGGAGGAGGAGGAGGAGCTAGGGAGAGGAGGAGGATCTCGGATTGGGGGAGGAGGAGCTCGTCGGAGCGGGAGGGAGTCGCCGGGGGCGGGGGGAGCGAGTCGTCGGGGGCGGGGGGGAGAGAGTCGCCGGGGGGGAGAGTCGCGGGGGGGGGGGGGGGGGAGAGAGTCGCCGGGGGGGGGGAGAGTCGCGGGGGGGGGAGGGATTCTGAAAATTTTGGAAATTTTCGAGTGAGGGGGAAAAGGAAACAGCGTGCCCTAAGTAAAACATTTAGCGACGTCAACTAAAGACGTCGCTAAACGTCGCAAAATTTTATTATATGGCGACATATATTAATACTCTGCCGCTGAACGTCGCTGTTCTGCGACGTAATTTATGTAATGTCGCTGAACGTCGCTAGTTAGCGACGATTTGCGACGTCACATGACGGGAGTCGCTATATTACATATATAGCGACGTTATTTTCTTACGTCGCTAAAACACGTCGCTAATATAGCATATTTTAGTAGTGAATGTTGTAGATTGTAATTGGGTGTAGTTTGTGACCAACTTTTTGTAATATATATGTGAATTTATTTATGAATATATGTGACAAATATATGTAAAGTCTTGGAAATATAGGTATGTAAATGATTATGCTGTGTCGGACACGGTATCGTGGACCTATTGTAAATTCGACAACGTGTCCTAAATGGACTTTTCTTAGGACTTGATATATGAAAATATATGTATAATTATATAGAAGTATATATGTTTATGAATATATGTGTATGACTTATACGGTAAGTACATTAGAATTTGTCAATCTAGTCTGGCTTCATAGAAAATTTGGTATACTAAGTTATCATCAAGAACTAATCATTACACCCTGCTGTCCGGAATTAAAATTAGACTTAATTAGATACTATTAAGCTACTTCTAGGTCATCTAAATGTGAATTTATACTCCGGGTCCATAGGCAACCGAAAGATATGATTTCGGATACGGCATAAGCTGTATCGGACTCCAATACCTTAACTTGGAATAGATTTTTGAATCTTGTTTTAGAAGTAAATACAACATTTATCCTTTTGCGAGAAGTCATGGAATACAACCCTAAAGATATTGATAGAAGGATAGCCAAAGTAACTATATCGGTCCACAATTTGACTCTTGGCCCAAAGTATTTTAGGAAGTCAAATTTCTGGTAGAAGTTAATCTTCCAAAAATTTAGACTATTTTTGAAATCCAAATCTTGGATAATTATGTATCACAATGACATAAACACTATGTTAGAGTTAGAACTTAAGAAATTTTGATCCTAAAGTAAGGTGGTGACCAATACATTACGTATGTTATATTTTTATAAAAGTATATATATTCCAATATGTGTGATTTTTCATGATTATGGATTAACTAACTTCATATGTTGTTTATATTATAAATTTCTTACTAACTGAAAATTAGTTTCTTAAACAAAAATGGAGCATTTGCAAAATAGCTACGGTAATACACTTCTGTAAGGAATTTCGTCCTTGGAAGCTCTAATTTTGTTGTTTATATCAATACCGTTAATTGCGTGGGTTCTGGTGTTGAGAGTTGCTCCACCGAAGGGGTCGACATACCCGGGATTTTATTATTACGGGGTACCAGTGTTGAGAGGCTCCACCTAAGGGGTCGACGTACCCGGGATTTTATTATTGCGTGGTACCGGTGTTGAGAGTTGCTCCACCGAAGGGGTCGGCATACCCAGGATTTTGATTTATATTATTATCTCTTGTGAATTTTTCGGAGTCAAAAATACAGAGGAGACTCTGCCAAAATTTTTGAGAAATTTCAGAGTTAGCCATTTTAGAAAGTCGAAATGATTAAACCCTAGTTCCTAATTTTATCAAATTTCCTAATACAACCATAACCCTGAAATCCTTGAAAGTGTTGCCTTAGGCGCACAAATTCTAGTTTGACATTTTATTTCCGCTAAGACGGAATCTCCTGCTTAACTTTATTCTCGTTTATTATGTGTTTTCTATCACACGAAAAAAAATGATGAGATACAAAATCAAAATGTACTTTAACTAAGTAACATTTTGGTAAAAATTGCATTGGGATGGAAGAGAAACATTAGGATCACACATTCGAACTCTTTGCAATATTATATTTTACAAAAGCCTTCCACTTCTGTTATCGGCATTCGTACGGCCATACGATGTCCGAGGTGAGGCTTAGCTCACTTTCATGTTTCCTGTTTTTCGTTGGATTTCGAATCCCCGAATTCGGCCCTGTAATATCCAATGTAGCATGCTCCGATATTCTTGAAAAATTTTAAGTCATACGACAATTGTTATAATACTTGATTCCGATAACTCGAAAAATCACTCATGTGTTATCCTGATTATATCACATCAATATGTGATCCTGATACTACTGAGACAGATAAATATAAGCACCGTCCATTAAGTATAAACCTGATCCCTGATAGATGGGATTATTGTTGAAAAAATAGAAGTTGTGTGATCCAGAAGTGTTTCACTAAATATTATATTTTTCATACAAGATTTGCTTGATTGCTTACACATTTATACCTGATACCTGCATTTTTTTTAGGAAAAGATGTTAATACGATAAAAAAAAAATTATCAGTGAATATACATTTTAAATTATCCTTTCCCTCAGTTCAATTTCGATAATTTTATCATCTTACCTTACCTACTTTACTCCTTTGACTGAGGGCTTGCTCGTCGTATTGACGACCTAGTTTTGTTCACTAGATTTTGATGAAGGTCAGGAGAGAATGCAAATGCACACTGAAGAGAAGCTTTATGAATGAGACAAAGAGGAGATTGACCTGGTATCAGCTAGTAAAACTTTGTAGTTGGTAATGTAATATATGTATTGGGTTAATGATTGTAATAGGGTAGAATAATAAAATTTCTATTTATAGTTTAGAATATCCTTTAATCAACCTGTCATTTATTATTTTATGCATCATGTGACCTGTGATCAACCTATCCTAGAACCCTAGGGCGACAATTGCGAATATGGGTACTGGAATATTCATACGTCGCGTAGCCTGGAGATGTTGTTACGTACTCGGCTCGCTGTATTTTGGGAGCGGGACGTGACACTTACACTTAACCGTCTAGAAAAATCCATCCATATGGGCCACCTCAACCCATGTGCATCCAACACAAGCATAGCTTTATATTGTGATATACACTAAGATGGTTTTCCAATGTGGGACTAAAAGTTTCCAAAGCCTAGTGAAAATACCAATAATGCCTACCTACATGAATTCTTATGGTTCAATTTTATATATATATATATATATATATATATATATATATATATATATATATATATATATATATATATATATATATTGAAATCCATAAGTTTCATATATTTGCTGATCAATTGTATTATTTAATCTTACGTATGTGTTGGGTACCTACCTACATGAACTTATGGTTCCATTGAAATGTAATTCAGTATAGGTTTTATATTGGAAGAAAAGAAGTACGGAGTAAGAAAAGTATTGTTATCCTATCTTATATCGTTTATATAGTTTAGCTGATATTGTAGTTGTTGAACAAGATACTTCTACAGTGGATTTTTATAATTCTTCAAATTCAATGGTATTATTTTAACAAAAATTGATGTTGTTCATGGAAACGAAATTGAAGGATGGAAGTCAAAGCCAGTACCCATCCGAAAGGTTAGATTGTTCTATTCTGAAGCTAATTTTAAATGTTCTTTGATTTTTATTGTCTGCGAAATTACGAAGATAGTCTTCTTCTTCTTCCGGAAAGAAAGTAAAATATCACGTACTGCAATAATCGATCAATTAGGACAGGTGCATGTGACACACATCAAGATCCATGGATAGTCAACATGAAACCAACCTGATTTATATGTGAACAAGACAGAGAGTTTGGAAATAACTCCCATTGCACACATAATTCAACATAATCGGAAGTGACTTGATCATCAATTCCGTGGAAAAAAATTATGGCTAGTTTGAAAACTTCTCCTCACCTCTGCTTTGTTTACTTTATTTGGTTATGCTTTCTTGAATGGATCCATCGATCATCCTCGCATAGAAATCAAATGAAAAGCTGATCACGTGCTTTTTGTTTACATTCTCTTAGGGGCTGTTTGGATAGATGTAACTCTTTGAAAGTGTGAAAGTGGCACTTACGTCATGATGAGTTGCAATTGAAAGTGTGAAAGTGCCACTTTCCAAAATGTGTTTGGATGTAGTACTTTTTGTCTCGTGCAAGTGGAAGAAAAATGGATTTGATATTTGGATGGTTTTGAAAGTGAAAAAAAAATGAGTTTAGTTGTTTGGATGGTTGTTGAAAGTGGATATTGAATGGTGATGTGCTAACCCCGGTAGGCTTACCCCCCAAATATATATATTTTTAACACATAACTGTTATAAATGTTAACATAAAAATTATAATATAAAATTTATCTATTGATTATTTTAGTTAGTCATATAATTATTAAATATTAATTAAAAACTAATTATTTTTATTAGATGAAATAAATTAATTAGTTAAACAACAGCAACATCTAGACTCTTCCTATCTATCTATTTAAATTGTTTGGTTATAAATATTACAATATAAATTAAATTAGTTAAAGAAACAACAACAACATCTGGACTCTTCCCTTTCCCCTTCCCCTTCCCCCATTCCCAAAATCCATTCCCATTCCCATTCCAAAAAAAAAAAAAAAAAAAAAAAAAGGAAGCTCTGCAGCCTGGGCACGTCGGTGGTCGCCTCTGCAGCCTGGACACGCCGGAGGCTCTGCAGCCTGGGCACGTCGGTGGTCGCCTCTGCAGCCTGAGCACGCCGGAGGCTCTGCAGTCTGGGCACGTCGGTGGTCGCCGGTGGTCGCCTCTGCAGCCTGGGCACGCTGGTGACCGCGTCTATTACGCGGCGGCCAGGTCGACCACGAGGCCGTCGGTGACCTCTCCTCCGGCCTCTCCCGAACCCTCCGTCCTCGGCATCATCTCGTCCTCCTCTGGACAGGGACGATGACCGGAGCGACGACGGGGACTAAAATGGGGGCGGGGGACTGGGTTTAGGGGTGACCGGAAGAAAAAATTGTTCTCAAGAGGAGTTTCTCCTCCTCACCTGCATTTTCATTCTCTTTCCTCAAGCAGTTCATATGAAAAAATTGGGATGTCAAAGTGGAAGGATTGTGGGGGGACATGAAACTGCAATCCATCACATCACACCAAAATGTACAATTACAATTTTTGCTACCAAACATGAGAACTCATCTGAGTTCAGAGGAGTTGCATTTTTTTGTTGAGTTTCAGCTCACATGCACTCAACCAAACAGGCCCTTATCAAAAAAAATTTGGTCGAAATTGAGACATGGAAATGTTTTTTTTTTTTTCTTTTTAGGTATTTGGTTGTCAAAGAATACAAGGAGGGGAAAAATTCCAACCGAAAGAAAAATAGGAAAAAAAATAGTTGCCTACTCATCCCACGGATTCACGGATTCTTTTTTTTATCCTGATTCAATTTCCCTACATAATTTTTCGGATCTTTCCAAACAGTGGAAAGACAAATTAATGAAAAATGTAAGTTTCAAAAAAAAGAAAAGAAAAGAACAAGAATTTGATTTCCTTTCCTTTACTTTCTGCGAACCAAACGAGGCCCAAGGTAATCAGTACAATCAAACTGTTGTTGAATTTGTCAAGCAGAACTTCAAAGAAATTAATATGCCGCACAAAAAAATTATGCTAAACACAAACTCCGCAGAACATCACCGTCGAATGCACGCGTAATGTCGTTAAACATGTATTTACTCTGTACGAGCTTTGCACAAAAAACGTTATCTCGCGTCCAAGAACAAGATGTGCAAAAATTATTTTTTGGGAATTTGGACATGCCCACAAGAAAAGAACTCCATCATACCAACCGCCTAGAGCTAACACTTTAATAAATAATTACACAAATATTCAAAATAACATACTTGAGGTTAGTAGGACGACGCCACTAGTGACCAAATTCAAACATAACCCCAACACAAATTGTATTTTTCTCGCTGCAACTATTGTTACAAAATATGTTACATTGTCACACATTGCGCATTTTTCTCGCTGCATCCTTTGTTACCAAATCTGTTAGATTGTCACCCATTGTGCATTTTTCTCGCTGCAGCTGTTGCTACCAAATATGTTACATTGTCATACATTGCGCAATTTTCTCGCTACATCTTTTGTTACCAAATATGTTAGATTGTCTCCCATTGTGCATTTTTCTCGCTGCAGCTTTTGTTACCAACTTTGTCACATTGTCATCCATTGTGAAATACCTTGAGTGCATGGTCCGATGCGAGATATAACTCAACATTAATGTTGGGAGGCAATTTGTGTTAACTACCCCTATGTTTTATACTTATTACAAAAACCACCCATACTTTGAACTAATTACACGGTCTGCCTCTATAGTTTTTATTTTCTATAGAAACTTATAACACTGACTACCCCTATGTTTTATAAAATTAGGATAAATTTATATTAACTCTCTCTAAGTTTTAGATTTATAACATGTGATACTCCTACTTTTAAACTAATTACACAGATCACCTCTCCCTTTAAGGAAAATAAAATAAAAATAGGAGTAGTTAGTATTATAACTTTTTTAGGCTTAATTGCAACTTAATATCCTCAACTATTTCAGTTTTTCAACTTGATATCCTAAACTTTTTTATTCGACAACTTAATACCATCAATTATTTAATATTTTCAAGTTGATACCAAAAAAATTTAGAAAGACAAAATTATTCCTATCTTCCCAAACCTCCCTCCCCCCCCCCCCCCCTCCCCCCCCCCCCCCCCCCCCCCCCGACCCCTGGCTGCACCACCGCCCGCCCGCCCTCTCTCCGGCGCATGTAGCCGGAGCACCGAGGAGGGGGGGTGGTTCAACCGGTGGTCAGGACGAGGGGGGGAGTGTAGTCGGGGAGTGGAGGTGGCAGAGGGTGGGCAAGGGTGGCTGGAGGAGGCGAGGGGGTGCTGTGTGGGAAGAGGGGTAGTTTTAAGTTTTAAACATGAGTATTTTGTTACTATTTTTTTTCCAAGATATTATGTTGTTACAAAAAAAGTTTAGGCTAGCAAGTTGAAAAACTGAAATAGTTGAGGGTATCAAATTATAATTAAATCTTTTTTTTATCTTAAAGTAGGAATAGCTCGTGTAATATAGAACATAGGGGTGGTCAGTATAATTAGTTTAAAATTAGGGGTACCCGAGTTATAAATCCAAAATTTAGGGATAATTAGTGTAAATAACCATAGATTTTATAAAGGAGAGGGACCATCAGTGTAATTATTTTCGGAATAGTCGCTTTAATACTCATGAAACATGGGGCCACTGTTTATTTCTTAATGTTGGTGATAGCAAAGAAATAGATAATTGAATAAGGTGAGGAATAATCTACGAGGAGATAGGGGTGAACATTATTCGGTTTTGGATCGAAACCGAATCGAATAAGGGATCTGGTTCGTTTTCAAAAAAAAAAGTTCGATTTCGATTTTCAAAATACTAAGATTCCTTATTCGATTTCGGTCCAAAAAAAAAGCCTAACATAAATTATACAATTTTGTAAATATATTTAATTCTTTGCATATTTTGGGACAATTCTACGTATTTGTTTTGAGTTCCAACTTTGCTAATTTAACAACTAGTTTAAATTTGTGCGTAACTTTAAAATTCAACAAATGTGTGTATAAAAATTATAATTTTTTATATAATTTAACAGGTAATTACATATAGGGGGTGAAGTTTGACAAAATTATAGAAAAGAGGGTAAGTTTACGAAAATTATAAGTAAAGGGATGTGACGACACTAAGGATGGTGCCACAATGATGGGCACCTATCTGGCGCCAAGGGGCCGCCCCCCCTGGCACCATCAGTGATGGCGCCGGACAAGTAGCTGTTGGAACTTTTTCCCTCCCCTACTTCATCCCCCCCTCCCACTCCCATGTCAATTTATGTTGTCAATTTATGTCCCATGTCACTTTATGTCATCTTTTTGCTATACCAAATTAATTTGTCCCCCCTCCATGTCACCCCCCCCCCATTCCGGTTCTTCAAATCTATATAAGGAGAGAAGAGTGAAGAAAGATGTATAAATTCACATTGTTCTTTGCAGGAGCTTCTCTTGGACGACGATTGAAGAGGATGGCTGCAGTAAACGATGGTCGCATTCCCGGTGGACCGACGACTGAAAGAGAGGAGCAAGAACGGAAGAGCCACATATCTCGATTGGTGTTTACAGGAGATGTAATTTTTCAGGAATTAATATTTATTCTTTATTTTATTATATATTAAATTTGAGTTTAATTATATAGTTCGTTTCGCTTGTAGTTATTTGATTATAAGTCGGATGTACGGTTGCGTGAACTTGGACAATGGCGTAACGCTGCAAATTACGGCACATGGGAGATAAATACATATCAAAAGGGCTTACTTAACGTATTTGGTTTTGAATATATAGATGATCTTCGATTCTTGGTGTACGACAGAGATTTAATATTTTCTCTGGCAGAGCGTTGGTGGCCCCAACGCAATACTTTCCAATTGCCGGTTGGAGAGATGACCGTAACGCTACTGGACGTAGCCAACATTTTAGGGTTACCTATTACAGGTAAAATAACTGTTAAATATTATTTTTTTATGAAAATATTATGCAAAATTATAATTTTAAATTACAGGTGAGCCTATAATTTTTGATAATCAACCAAGCGCTGCTACTACAATTAGACGATATCTCGGTATTAATCCGCCCGAAGATATAAACACAAGATCTGACGTCACTGTAAACTGGTTGCACGGAAACTTCATGGATCTTGAACGTACAATTGACGGTCCAGTTAATATAAGCGAAGTGCGGGTATTTAACTTCACTCATTTATTTATGTATTTATTTTTAGAATATGGTTCTCGTAGTATCGTACGTTTATATATTCTTTGCTGCACAAGGGCGTATCTACTCGCTCTATGTGGTTCAGTTCTCTTTTCCGAACGCAACTGGATCACGGATTACTGTTCGACTTCTTCCTTTTTTGGAAATTTGGTTCAACCGACACAATATGCATAGGGAGCCTCAGTCTTGGCTTATTTGTATTCTTCTCTAACGGAGTTCGTGTCTGCGACCTCTCTACAAGATATGAGCAAGAATCTAATTGGATGCATGTCACTCCTACAGGTATTTTATCAATTTAGAGAGATATTAAACATACTTAATATAATCTAATTTTTTAATGTTGTTTGTGCTTAGATCTGGGCATATGAGCATTTTGCGATCGGTAGACCAGTTACTAGCATTAGTCGTGAATTATGTGTCTTTCCAGTAGCTAGACGTTGGACGACTGATGTGGTGGATCAGGCACATTGTGGACATCCGGTTGTCTCGATTTATCGGACCGAATTTGACTCTCTAACACATAACGAGGTATTTTATCATCATATATTTGCATTATCATTTTATATTTGTGTTTTTTTTATGCTTATGTATTGACTTTACAATATCGCATATAGGTTACGTGGATGCCGTATATTTTACGTCCCGATGCTCCCGACATCCAAAGGATATCGTATTCCAATAGTCATTATAACTTTGTCATCTTATATGATTATCGGACCGTGTACCACCCTGCTGATCGTGTTCTTCGTCAGTTTGATCTCGTACAAATAATTCCTGATGCATCCCCCAATATAAGTCAGAGCAAAAGTGGTCGGGTTTCTAGAATTCAATATTATCTCCATGAATGGACTACGAGACCCGATCGATATAATATATTGAACATGTCACGACATGTTGAATCCGCTGAAGAGTGTAAGTTCAAATTTTATATGTTTTTCATATTCAAGTTTTTAATTGTCGACTTATATGTCAGATTCAAATGATACAGGGTTAGGTGATATTATATACAGACGTTGGTATGGAGCACCACGTATAGGTAACAGAGCCTACACATTCGAGGAGATACGGTTCACTAATAGAGCCGTGGACGACTGCAGTATGCGACGTTTTATAGAGAACCTAGCTAGGTGAATTGGTAAGTACAATGTTTATTATTTGAACAACGTCATGTTAGTTATCATTCATTAATTGGCATAGTTTTTTCAATTTTAGCGTCCAGAAATGGTTCAAGCAATTATCAATAGAGATTATACTGCCACTTACAATCTAGTACACTGTATTTTGGAGGGTATGGAACGAGATCTTGCGTATGGTCCTGCGCCCCATATGCCTCATGTATATATTCCTCAAGATTATCCAAGAGATTATACTGCCACTTACAATCATCAAAATCATCATTACTAGGTATATCTACTGCTTGTTCTTCTTCATGAGTTGGCAGTGGTCGAGAAGAACTAGCACCCATTTGATAATTAGAAGAACGTAGACGTGAAAACATTTCAAGCGGTGGAGAAACTTGAGTAACAAAAATACTTATAAAAGGCGATTGCAAATTAACTTCAATAAAAAAATTTCATGCTTGATCAGAATCTATTAACAAACAATGAGAAACAAAATATGTCTTAAAATAAATTCATATCGAATAGAAAAAGAGTTACTAATCAGAGTTCTTAGACTATCAAATGTAGTACTACGATCGATTAAAAGAAGTTGCGTAAAATCCCTTCGTATGATAACACATTTACTGAACCTCCATATGAGCACAATATTCTTAGACTCTGGTCCATATCGAAAAAATGGACTTCTAATATGTAGAAAATATTGGAGAAGATAGAGGCTACGAATAATAGAATGTGTGAGAAAGATTAGAAAGAGTGAAGTGGGGATGAACCTCTCTCACATCCAACATTTATATACATCCAATCTCCAACGGATAGATATATGACCGTTATACAGAAAATTGGAACGTTGGATGGAGCGAAGAGAGAAAAGAGAGTGAGAACAAGTCAAAAAAACCAACAGCCAGTTGTCCGGCGCCATCACTGATGGCGCCGGGGGGGAGAGAGGGCCTTTGGCGCCATCACTAATGGCGCCAGATAGGTGCCCATTAGTGTGGCGCCATCCTTAGTGTCGTCACATCCCTTTACTTGTAATTTTCGTAAACTTACCCTCTTTTCTATAATTTTGTCAAACTTTACCTCCCTATATGTAATTACCTGATAATTTAACCATCATACAACTTTGAGTCCGACACATTATACAATATAAATAGTCCAACCGGACAAATCAAATTTATTATTCGTGACTAATTTGGTTTGATTGCGATTTTATGTTTTTAGAATTTTAGTTTATTCGACTTTTTTAGTTTATTCAACTTTGGTTAATTCGATACGGTTGGAATCGAATAAACCAAATACTCACCCTTAGGAGAGTTAAATTATTAGATTTAATATCCTCGAGAAGAAGCCTAAGGAATTTTACTGTTTAGATTACCTAAAATTGTAATTGGTCAACAAAATGATAAACATAAAATTTATGTTACAACTCATTGTGTCGCTTGTTGGTGAATAGTCGGTTGTGAATATGACAGGGTGAGGACAACTCCGGAACTCTTCTACTGACGACCAGATAATTAATTACATTTGACGTGGCCGGCTTCTTTCCTTTTTTTAATTTCTTTTGCTGGATCCAGAAATGTTGGTAACATAGGTCTCGTTTGTTTAGAAAAAAAAAAAATTAATAAATAAAATTAATTTTTTATTTTTTGAAAAATAATAATAAAAGTGAATATTTAGATGGATGGAGGAACCATTTTCCTGTACTTTTCTTGTTAGATTTTTTTTTTTATATCCAATACAGAAGAAAAAAAAATTACTCATTTTTGCAAGTTCATGATTTTGTGAACCAAATTTTGCTTTACTTTATTTCACAAGTGATTTATAATAATTTTGTGTAGATGGAATATAATTATTTTGGATTTTTGCTTGCTGGCAAAATTTAGTTGCTAACACACTGGCACTTAAATCATTATTCCTTTTAGAAAAAATGGAAGTTATGTTCCATATTTCATTGTTGAGGAAGTCAAATGCTGAGCTACACTGAAATAAACATTACTCGCTGGAAATATATTTTTTGAAATATTCCTTGATGCCAACGATATAAGAGGTTGAAATGTTATTTTTTGAGTAATGTTATGATCATAACCATTTAGTTTACAATCTACTTTCAACCTAGACAATTTTTAATTGTATCTCCTCTTTCCATGTGGGTAGGCAGGAAGAGGAGACCAAAGTAGTAATTGTCACCCAGACACCATCTAGACGGTTATAAGAGGATTGCAAGTCCAATAGTCGTAAACTTAGTATTTTTGTTCTTTTTTACCCTAAATATGTGTGATATTGTGGGGATTCGGTACAACGTCTTTATTGTACGGCAAAAACAACAAATATTGAAAATCAAATAAATTTAATTTGTCATTTTGGAACAAGATTGATTCTATGTTTTCAAATAGATTGTTTATCCACTTATGTTTAGCAAAAAAAAAAAAAAAACCATTTTGGATAAAAAAAAGTAGCAAGATTCGTGTCTCCGGTCGTTGCGGAAGTAAAATTTGGACAGTGTGCAGCCGTCTCTGTTGGAGAGAATTTTTCCTTCCAACATTTACTAATTATAATGGTCATTGAACTTAAGACGGACACCATGCATAGGCAATATATATATATAAGAATCTGAAACACTAATTATACGTTGAGTATTGAAAGAAAACATATTGTTATTATGTCAAATTGTATGTCATTTATGTTCAAGGGTCCAAGCAATAAAATCTGCATGCTATGAAGTTTCATATTCGAATATTTTTTCAATGTGACAGACTTATCGTGCACATTCCATGTCATGTTTTAGATGACATGAGAATTTGTGCATGCACACATCCCTATGCTATCTAACGGATGGTGATGAAGGGACCACGTTAAGCCCAGCATGCCTAATAATGTTTCCTCATATTCCATTCAACTCTCCATGTCCAACGACCTTACCATTATTCAAAAGTTATTATCCTCAATAGAAAATTAACAAAAGGAGCAAAATCCGTACCCCGAGTCTCTTGGTACTACAAAAAGAATAAAATAAAAAGTTGGTCGTACTATATTCTAATTGAAATGCGTGCAAAGAAATAGCATGTTACTAGTTGTATAGTAAAAATGAAGAGAACAAATTTTGACACCCTTGTAAAAACATTTATTAAAATGAGAGATCATAGCCAGGGTCGGCTCAGGAAGTAGGGATGTGTTATTTGAAGCTAATTTTTGTTGTCTCTTGATTTTTATTGTGGGCCATTCTTAGAGTCACATGCGCATGGACGGAACCAAGCAAGGACTAAAAAAAATGTCTTCTTTTTTTCTCTTACGATTTTTTATAAAAAAAAAATTATATGAATTAGTACACATCTAAGCCAACATAGCCTACTCTAGTCCACCTAACGTAATTTTCTGGTTCCGGTCTTGCACATGCGACTCCGCTTGTGTGGTCACATCGAGCCTAGGACTATCCTGAACAGAGAAAATTGTCCAAAGTCCAGAACCTTGTGTGATTTATCCTGGACCGGCCATGACCAGAGCATCCAGAGTCAATACAACATCAAATTTAAAATTAGATATCAAGAGACGAAGAGCCGAGGGCACAAGAGAGAAATCCCATCCACCCCCACCGAGAAACAAGTCAACGCATAGACAGCTCTCAGTCCTCCCTTTATAATCCCATCCCCCCACATTTCCACACACACCCAGCCAATAGAGCAACAAAGTAAATTTTTTTCCACAAACCCCTTTGGAACATTTCCACAAACACTCTGTAGACAACACGCATTCCATGCTTCTTCTCCTATAGATCCATAGCTCTCTTTTTCTTCCTCTCTCTCTCTCTCTCTCTCTAGCAATGGACAAGAGTCCACACCCATATCCGTCCTCCTCCCCCAACAGCAGCAGCTGCAATGGCGTCGCAGCGGCGGCGAGCCTCCCGCCGACGCCCAAGTCCCCGATCCCGAACCCGTATCCGACCACCTTCGTCCAGGCCGACGCCCAGTCCTTCAAGCAGGTCGTCCAGATGCTCACCGGCTCCGCCGAGACCGCCGCCAAGCGCGCCGCCGCCCACAACCCCGCCAAGAACCACACGATCCCGCCGCTCAACCGCGCCAAGAAGCCGGCCTTCAAGCTCTACGAGCGGCGGCCGAGCATGAAGAACCTCAAGATGATCGGCACGCTCGTCCCCTCCCTGGCCGGCCGGAGTCCTCCATCGTCGGCGAGGAGCCCGCTGTCGCCGAGCGTCCTGGACTTCCCCTCGCTGGCGCTGAGCCCCGTGACGCCGCTCGACATGGCGGCGGCGACGACGCCGGAGGAGCGGGCGATCGCGGAGAAGGGGTACTACCTGCACCCGTCCCCGAGGCCCGCCACGACGCCGGGGGGCTCCGAGCCGCCCCGGCTGCTGCCGCTCTTCCCGCTCACCTCGCCGAGGGACTAGCTGTTTGTATTTCTCTCTCTTTTTTTTCTTTTTTTTTTTCTTTTTTTTTTCTTCACCATCTCCAATTTGTAACCATTTGATGAGCTCGAGCTCGGAGCCGGATCGTTGGATTACGAAATTACTTTGTTTCACGGATTGATCAAGTTCTTCTTCTTCTTACTTTCCTTGAAATTAAGCATGATTAATTATTTATTTTAGTTTGATCTTAAAAGAAAAACAAAGGGTTAGGCTGTGTTGTATTTTGCCGTGACATTACGTGAACTGTAATGAAGAAAACAGCTAATTTGTGGAGTATAATAATGACTGGTGAAAGAAAGAAGAAGATGGCGATGAAGCTGAGAAGAATCTGTATAGGGAGCCGGCTCTGCTCGGCTCGCTTTGATGAGGTCAATTTTAGATTTTTGCACCTAAGCATCCTAAAAATTTAATTTGATTTGTTGGGATTCTTTCCGTTTTAATTTGCTATAGAAAGACGAAAAAAAAAAAAAAAAAAAAAAAATCTCAGTTTTATTAAAAAATATATAAATTACGTATGTAGTATTATTTTTTTTGAAATTGTGTTGCGAGCTTGCGATCTGAGTTCCAAACTTCATTTAGAAGTGTGTATTTTGTGTTTTTCAAAAATATGACTAGCTAGGACCTTTTTTTGCATATATATATATATATATATATATATATATATATATATATATATATATATATATATTTATTTATACATTTAATTTTATTTAGTGGTTTGCTAATTAAGAATGTGTTACGCTCTTCTGAAGTGCGTATTTGTAATAGTTAATTTTTTATCACATAGAAAATCTATGTAAAAAAATTTACGACGAAAGTTTAGTCACAATTGGATTTTAGCGATGATAGTTTAGTGACGAAATTGGATTTTCTATTGCGAATTAGGCTGTAGCGATGAAAGTTTAGTAAAAAAAATGGAGTGAGAAATTGGACTTTGGTGATGAAATTTTGTTTTTAATGAATAATTTTTGTCTTCCGAAAATAAAACTATTATGCACAAAATATGTCCTTCATAAAGGCATTTTTGTGCAAAATACATCCTTCCGAAGGACATATTTTTTTAACCGATAAATTATTTAATATTTTTTAATTTGTCCGACGATATGTACGGGACTTCGTGCACATTGTATTGTATACCTATTGCGTCCACTGTCCTCCAACTTGTACCAAATAAGTTAAAAGGATAATACGTTTCCGTGGCTGGCTCGATCCACTGATCTTTCGGCATTCAGCCAGAATTTTATATCTCTCCTTGTAACTATAAGAGTCACTCGGGTTCGATATTTAATATTTCTTTTCGATGGACGTTTTGGACCTTAAATTGTAATTCATGCAAATTTTATGCTCCGAAAGCAATTTCAATAAAGTTTGATGTTAAATACGCAATTTTTTGTTAAAATACAAAACAAAATAAGTAGGCTCGGCTCGGCTCGGCTGGAGTGAGATGTAGTGAAGTATGATTGGTAAATTGAGATGAGTAGTGGTTGGTGGGCCATGGTGTGTGTCGTCTATGGGTCAACTTGCATGCGTTGATGTGGGGAGGTTGAGTTGAGAGACGCCAAACGTCACGGTCACGACGGACCCCTTCTTTCCTTGGTTTATTCTTTTAGTCCGGCAACTCGGTCAAAGTTTGTTGTCCAAAATTACCACCGAATGTATGTAACGTTTATAGTGTCAGCCGGCAGACTGTATGTATGTAGTTGTCTTGCCAGATAAAACACTGCTCCGGTCATGCACGCTCAATATTTTTCATATTATTTGGGACAAAGTACATTTAACGCCCCTTAAATATGCAAAAAATATAACTAAAAACTCATAGTTTAAAAAACAAAAATCCTACCGTTAACATATTTGTTCGATTTGTACACTTGTCGTTAACAGACGTTAAAATACGTCTAAAAAATAATTTTATTCCTCCCCACTCTAGCTCTCCCCTCCCCTCCTCTTCCCCGGGGGGGGCTGGCTGGCGAAGGGACGAGTGGGGAGGGGGCTGGTAGGGTAGGGAGGGCTGGTAGTGAAGGAGTTTTGTTTTGTTTTTTTTTAAAGTCATTAACAGCCATTTCTAACGGCTAATAGACGATATGGGCTTTCTTGCTCACGCGGACAATCTAAGGAGGGGGTAAACTGCTTAAGTTTTCTAACGAGTCTTATTTTGCTAACGAGACAAATTTAAGGAGGGTTTATATGCACTTTACCCTATTATTTGTTTATCTTTTTATAATTCAACTTTTGTTTCTTTTATATATACTAGAGGTGCACCTGCATTGCACCTTAAATCATTTTTTCTTTTTTTCCTTCTAATTTTATCAAAAATAATTTAAAAATTAAAATTAAAATTTATTGTATATATATTTATATTTTAACTAAAATTTGTAAAAAAAAATAATTTAATTTTAATTATAATTTGTTATGGATAACTATTATTATGATATTGTTGAAAAATAGTTCAAATATTTAAATATAGGATATAAATTAAGATTTGCTAAACTATTTAAATATTTTCTGATATTTTTTCTTTAAATTTAGTTTTTAAACCGTTTTAAATTTAGTTTTTAAATAGATATTTGTACGACTAAAAGAGAGGAAGCTAGTTTTTATCCATGATTTTTTTAAGAAATGGGAGATGAGTAAGTTAATTTTTATCTTCCGTATTTTTAAAAAATAAAATTGTCTATATACATATGGCTTAGACTGCTAGACCTTGAGCCGTTTTGAAACCCCTTTTATATATATATATATATATATATATATATATATATATATATATATATATATATATATAGAGAGAGAGAGAGAGAGAGAGAGAGAGAGAGAGATGGCACTGCCCCCCTTTTCCACCTGCTCTCCCCAGCGGGATCCCCCCTACGCCGCTAGTCGGCGGCCCCTTCTTCCCTTCCTCCTCTTCTCGATCCCATGGCTCTCCCTCCAGATCTCCTCGCTTTCTCCGGGATTTTCTCCCCATCGCTCCCACCCTCGCCCCCCGCTTCCGCTCTCTCTTCCGCCGCCCGTCCACCTATCCCACTCCTCCTCCGTCGGCTCTCCGTCTGTTGCGCCGTCCCCGCTCACCCTCCTCCGCTCACCCCCTCCCCTTCTTCCTCCCCCTCTGTCCTCCCCCTTCCTCCACCAGCTTCCCCCACCTCGGCGACCCGACACGGCCCTCCGCCCGTAGACCCCGCCGGAGCCCCCTTCTCCGTCACCGCCCTTGAGCCCCTCCGCCGCCCCTCGTTGTTCTGGCACGGTACGGGCGCTCCGGACTCCGCGCCGGAGCTGCCCCCGGGTATGCCGGTTTCCCGCCCACTTTCCCGCACGCTTTCGAATTTTTAATCCCCGCTCCCGTTTCTCGCCTCGAGCCCTGCGCTCTATGAGGGAGGAACTGCAGTGGGTGCATGGCCCATTTCTTCGTTGGGCGCATGGCCCCCCATCCCCTGGGCGCTTGGTCCATTCCTGCGGGCACATGGCCCGCTCCCCCGTCCGGCGCATGGCCCTTGCTGGCTTCGGGCGCATGGCCCTCCCTCTCTGTCTCGGGCGCATGGCCCCATTCCATGGCAGGGGGCGCATGGCCCCAGCCCTCGTTTGAGGGCGCATGGCCTTCTCTCCCCGTAGTGGGCGCATGGCGTACTCCCCCCGCCGTGGGCGCATGGCCTACTCCTCCGCCGTAGGCGCATGGCCCCCTCCCGCGATTTCGGACTCCGTGTCGGAGCTAACGTCGCCTCCTCACGCCGGGCATCCGACCGCCTCGTCGAAAGCCGGGCCCTCCTCAGCGGCAGGGGATTTTTTGGCCTCGTCGTCGTTTGCTGGACCCTCAGGCGCTTCCCCCCCCCCCTCCATGCCTGTCAACGCCCTTCCGTCGCTCCCGAGGCCTGGGACGGCGGGCGCATCCTTTCCTCAGTCGGGATTGTCTTCTGCTCCAGGCCGCAAGATCCCGGCGGACCTCTTTGCTCTTGGGCCTCGCCTGCGGGAGCCTGCCCCCTGTTTGTGCCTTCCCTATTTGCAGCTAACCCACCCTTCCCTGCGTCCCGCCCTCCTCCTCCCGCTATCCCTCCTCCCCAGCTGCCCCGTAGCCAGAGCTCGGCTCCGACTTCCAGGCTGGCTGTTGCTTCTCCCTCCCTGTCCTCCTCTGTGACCCCCCATCAGCTGTGCCGTGGCTACCCCCTCATCGGCTGGTGCCCTGATACCTTCTTATGCCGACATGCTGCGCCCGGACCGCGCAGTCAAAAAGGGTTGCCTATTCCTCGACGTCCCATTACCTGAGGTTGAATACTCCGCGAAATCCCCAGTGCCCAAGGTCTCCTTCTCTATTCAGGAACTGTCCTCTCTCTCCACCTCCTTCCCCCACACTTTCGTCCTTAAATTTTCCATCGGATGCCCGAAACTTGACCGGGTCAAGGAGGTTATTACCAGTTGGCGGCTTTCCGTGGAATACATGATTGCACCCCTGGACCCCAGGCATATTTTGCTGCACCTCTCCTCTGAGCTTGATCACAAAACTGTGTGGTCCAAGGGCACAGGTAGGGTGGACTCCCACCAAATGAAGATTATCAGGTGGTCAGCGGACTTTAACACTAAAGAAGACTCAACGAAGGTTGCGGCCTGGGTGACCCTCCCAAACCTTCCCCTCATCTGCTTCGTGCCCGCGGCCCTTAAACGGATCGCCAACTCTTTCGGGACCTATATGGCCACAGCAGAAAAAACAAGCAACCTTACTAAATCTCACTACGCTAAAATATGTGTGGAACTAGACCTCACTAACGAGCCCCCCAATCACATTCTACTTGAGCTGGGCAACCAGATGCACACCTAGCGAATAGTCTACGACAACCACATCATTTTCTGTAAACACTGCCATTTGCGAGGACACCTAGCAGAATACTGTTTTCGTCTTCACCCTGAGCTCAAGAGAAATACCGTCCGAAAAGACGATCCGGGTAAAGTCAGCAGAAATCAACAGCCGCAGCCCTACCTCCCGTTGCTTCTGCTTCCAAACACCCACGTTAGATTCGACAACTATAAAGGCTCGCCAGTCAAGGTTACCTCCCCAGGCACAGCTATGGATCACAACACCTCCGCATCCCTACCCCTCTCCAATAAGTTTTATGCCCTAGACCCGGAAGCCACTGAGCACTCTCAGACGCTCGCCGTCCTTGAAGACTCTCACGAGTCCCTCGAACCGAGCTCCGAGATGGTACCTGTCAGCCATCTTTCGAGCGATGTGATCACCGTAGATGAAGATCTAGCGATCCTGGGACCAGAATAGGTCCTGAGAGGTCAACAGGTCATGGCCGCAGGATTCCCCCTCCAGTCAGCAGGAGAACAACCAGGATGCATAGAAGACACCCTCATTATACCCCCGACGAGGCCATACTGGATTCCGCGGGCGAAAGGATCGAACCCCCAAAGGACACCTACTCTACCACAGTCGAGGATCCAATCCGTGACAACTCCATGGCCGCGACGGTATCCATCTCCTTCAAAAAAATGATAAAATAGAAGCCACTGAGCCGTCAACCATGCGCACAAGATCCGCAACCAAGCGGACAAAAAATGCCCCCACCAACAGCATTAATGCTTAACATCCTCTTCTGGAATGTTCGAGGTCTGGCGAACAAACCCACCAAGAGATGGCTTACTGGCCTCAAAAAACTACACAAGATTGACATTTTGATCATCCTCGAACCCAAGATCCCCGCCAAGAAAATAAAATCCATCCAGCTGCAGTTAGGATTCAACAACGCCGTAGCAGGCAACCACGACATTTGGATCCTCTGCTCGATGGATGTTAAGATCAGAGTTATCCAGGATTCTAGGCAGGCTCTCTCGTGCTGGATAGAACACCCCTTCCTCTCCAAGCGTGCCATTCTCTCTGCAATTCATGGCAGTTGTGACATTGTCGAATGCAAACAGCTCTGGAATGACCTCCTCGACATCCACCTCACCCACATTAACCTCCCTTGGCTTTGTATTGGGGACTTCAATGCCATCACCTGTAGAGAGGAGAAGTTAGGCGGCCGTCCTCCTCCCCACACGGCCATGCAAGACTTCAACAACTTCATTTTTAATGCCAACCTCTCCATGCTCCAGTTTACAGGCAATGCGTTTACCTGGTGCAACATGCAGGAAGGTGATCGTCGACAATACTCCCGCCTTGATAGGTCCCTCACAAACAACCTCTGGCATGGTATGGGGATCAGCTCCAGACTATCTCATCTCAACGCCAGCGAATCCGACCACGCTCCCCTGCTGGTTGAAATAAAAAGCACCTCCAGTCAGATTAAAAAGAACTTTCATTTTCTCGACTTCTGGAGCGAACACCCATAATTCAAGAACGTCGTTGCGGAAGCTTGGAACTGCACGGTTGACGTCGACCCGCTAATCAGGGTAGCCAACAAGCTTAAGGAGACGAGGAAAGCCCTTGCGGCTTGGAGGAAACAGGCGTATGGGAATATTTTTCAGGTGGTTCGTGTCGCCGAAGTTGATGTCACTCGTACCGAGGTGCTATTCACGATAGATCGATCGCCAGCAGCCAGGACCACCCTTAACCTCACCAAAGTCATTCTCAAATTCCGGCTGAAAGTCGAAACTGACTTTTGGAAACAGAAAGCGAGGCTTAAATGGGACAGCGAGGGGGACAAAAACACGGCCTACTTCCACGCCTGTACCAACGGTCGCAAGCAGAAACTAACCCTCCATCAGATCAGCGATGATTCTGGTAACATCATTAGTTACCAACGGGGAATCCAAGTGGCTGCCGCTGAGTTTTACTCTCAGTTGTTCACCCAAGAAAGGGTTCACAGAGACAACAAATTTTTGGCTGAGATCCCCTGCCTCATTGACGACACCGACAACATACAGCTGGAACTCCTTCCGTCCGAGCAGGAGGTGAAAGACGCAGTATGGGCCCTAGATGCCCATAGTGCGCCAGGACCTGATGGACTCTCGGGAGTCTTTTTCTGAGAGTGCTGGGACATTATCAAGTAGGACATCTATGAAGCGGTTACAGCATTCTTCCAGGGAACTACTTACCCCAGAGCCATATCCTCCGCCAACCTGATTCTCATCTCGAAAAAAGATAACCCTGAGACTTTTCGTGACTTCCGCCCCATCAGTCTGTGCACCTTCACCTACAAGATTATCTCCAAGATCATCGTCTCCCGTATGTCAGACTTGCTTCCCAAGATTATTTCTGAAGAGCAAAGTAGCTTCGTCCGAGGTAGAAACATCCAGGATAACATTATGCTAGCTCAGGAGTTAATCACCTGCATGAAACTTCCTGCTAGAGGTGGCAACATCGCGATCAAACTGGACATGGAGAAAGCTTATGACAGGCTGGATTGGCAATTCATGATCTGGGTTTTCAGGGCCTTTGGATTTTCGAAAACCTGGACCAATATAGTGTGTAGATCGATCAGCAACTTGTGGTTTTCTACAGTTATCAACGGTCAAGCCGACGGATTCTTCAAATCGAGTCGAGGCGTCAGGCAAGGAGACCCTTTCATCGTCCACCATCTTCATCATTACGGCGGACGCTTTGAGCAGAAATCTGAACAAAATGGCTAGCACTCCGAACTTTCAGCATTTTTACACTGCCAGTGGCTGCTCGATCATCACCCACCTGGCATACGCTGACGATATCCTCATCTTCATATCCGGAGATGTCGGGTCGGTAGATATGGTCCACAACACCCTCCAAAGATACTCCTCCTGCTCCGGTCAGAAGGTCAACCCCGCTAAGAGTGTCATCTACGCCCACCACAACATCAAGAGAGAGAGCGCGGCTAACATCTCCAATATCACCTCTTTCTCCATTGAACACCCTCCGTTCCAATACCTAGGATGTCCCCTAGTGTACGGTAAATCTAATGTAGGCATTTTTGACGGACTGATTAACAAAATCAGAAAAAAAGCTGGAGGGGTGGCACAACGCTACCCTATCTCCAGGCGGTAAGATGACACTCATCAAACATGTGCTCACATCCATTTCTATATATACCCTGGCTGCGTGCTCCCTTCCTAAGAACTCCTCGATTGAAAGCATTCTGTGCGACTTCTTTTGGGGTCACATTGGAGGCCACATCAAGCATCATTGGGCGAGTTGGGACACCATGGCTAGGCCTACCGAGAAAGGAGCATGGGCTTCGTAAGACTCTCTCACATTGTTGATGCCTTCTCGATGAAGCTGTGGTGGAAGCTTCGTACGAGTCTGAATTTATGGGCTAGATTCATGAAGGCCAGATACTTCAAGCACATTCACCTGTCACAGGCTGTCACGCCTCGATTCCGTCGAATCGATAGTCGTCCCCCGGGCGTGATGCCGTGCGAACCTAATTTGCGATCGCACAAGGCCTAGTCATAAGGTAATCCGAGACACGAGATCTAAGAGAGTACGCAGACAAATTGATACACACAATGAGTAAAGAAAACTTGATCTTTATTGATAATGAACATCTTTTACAGACTCCGATACAAGACTCATTGCCGTACGGGCTACAACATGACTCGATTACAAAAGAGTGCCGATGAGATAGCCGTTCCATACATTGCACACATCCCTCAATATACACAAGTACTCCATTGACCTGGATGGGAGGGACGCTGAGTCATTTGTCTTGGACTGTCGAGAGCCTTCAAAAGTGGAGTCGCAGAGTAAGTCTTCGACGCACGACCGAAGCTTTAAAAGTCACGAACGCCGCCGAGCTAGCTGGCGCGTCCTTCCTGGTTCACGGGACCTGCAAAGAGCGAGGATCAGCACGAAACACATGTACTGGCGAATGGCTAATTAAAATCCAAGCTCTGCATTTGATTCAAGAAGTTTCGTAAACATGTTAGCTAGCTATTTCAATGATCTTTCTAACCATCCTGCTAGATTTGCATGTTAACATGTTTTGAGGCAAGCATATGAAATTGTGTAACATTAAGCAACTATCATATTCACCCCGTGCCACGTGTATTTGTTAAGCAGTAATAAGGGGGTGAAGGCCACTGGCAATTTCAAGCCATCGCGGACATATAGTGAGTTAGACGGTGACCCTTTCACGTCGGGTAGCGAGCCCAGTGCGAAAGTTCCCGCATAACTTACGCCGATGAAGGGATGGCGCTTGCTATACACTCGTTCCTCCCGGGCCGAATCGGTCCCTTGGCCTAGGTAACCGTTCGAGAAAACTACACCTTGTCGACAAGTTGTCTAATGACCGTTTTCTTTGGAACTTAGTTGATTTTTACTCATTTATCCGTATCATTGCGATAAGCGTTAATTGATTCATTCATTGGTTTGGCATAGACCAAGCATAATTGCATAGGGAAGCATGTTTTCCATTCCAAAATTGGCAGTTCGTTAACAAGTGTTTCGTGATGTATCGTGCCACGATTTTATTGATTCTATACTATTATGACAAGCATTTATTTTACTTCATATATTGAGTTTTGAAGTAGAGGGACGGGACGAAGGAGGTCAGCCACTCGCCTTAGCCTTACTTCAAGCGAGCAACCGGTTGGCTGCGCTGACGTCGCCTACGCGATCACCTGCAATCGCATAAGCAACTGATTAGAACACTGTATAATTCAAGGATATTCGATATGAATGTGTAGCTCGAAAACGTATCACGAAAACCCATCGAAAACATTCACGAAAACGCATTCACGAAAACCAAATCCAAAGCCAAATCAAGTGCGGCATGAAAACCAGAGCAACGGAAGGTCTCTCCCGACTCAGCCGCAGAGCCAATCCTCGAGGCGCATCCCGCTGAATATGGGACTTGGTTCCGAAGAAGACATTCCATAACGAGAAATGGATCTTAATTCAACCGTTCTCGTTCGATCGACTCGGTCGATCCTGACCTATCGGTCCCGACCGAATCGATAGCGACAGTGTTCCTTTCTCGCGTACCCTACGGACAGAGTACGGGGCACGATGTAGGGACGGGGCACTACACCATAACCAACTAATAAAAAGTTTCGTCCTCGAAACTTAAAGATAGAACCTACCTCTACGAGAATAACGAAGGAAATTTCTCCTTCATTTCCTATTCAAGCTCCCACGTCGACTCTTCGACCGAATGGTTCCTCCAGAGGACGCGGACGAGAGGGATCGCTCGATTGCGCAGCAGCTTATCCTTGCGTTCTATGATTTGAATTGGTTCTTCAACGTAGGATAAGTCCGACTTTAGCTCCAGCTGGCCAAAATCTACCACGTGGCTCGGGTCGTGCACGTACTTCTGCAGTTGAGAGACATGGAAGACGTTGTGTACACCTTCAAGCGTCGGTGGTAAGGCAATTTTATAGGCCACTGGTGCGACCCGCTCGAGTATTTCGAACGGTCCAACGAATCTCGGACTCAATTTTCCCTTCGCACCGAACCGAGTAACTCCCCGCATGGGCGACACTTTGAAAAACACGTGATCGCCTTCTTGGAACTCGAGAGGTCGACGATGAACGTCCGCATAGCTTTTCTGACGACTCTGTGCGGTCTTTAATCTTTCCCGAATGAGCCGAATCTTCTGTACAGTCTGTTCAACCAGTTCCGGACCGAGAATCTGCCGCTCTCCGACTTTGTCCCAGCAAATGGGTGATTGGCACTTGCGCCCGTACAAGGCTTCATACGGCGCCATTTGAATACTGGATTGATAGCTATTATTGTACGCAAATTCGGCCAGAGGTAGATGATTGTCCCAACTTGATTTGAAGTCAATTGCGCAGAGTCGTAGCATGTCTTCGAGGATCTGATTGACGTGTTCCGTTTGGCCGTCGGTCTGAGGATGGTAAGCTGAGCTGAACTGCAGCTTGGTACCCAGCGCCGAATGAAGGCTACTCCAGAATTGCGACATGAACCGTGAATCCCGATCAGAGACGATGGATACTGGAACTCTGTGCAGCCGTACTATCTCATCAAGATATATCTGCGCCAGGCGATCAACACTCCAAGTGACTTTGATGGCAATAAAATGCGCTGACTTGGTTAATCGATCGACGATGACCCAGATGGCAATATTTCCCCGCGGCGTCTTCGGCAGACCAACAATAAAATCCATGCACACGTGCTGCCACTTCCATTCTGGAATCGCCAGATTCTGCATCTCCCCGCCCGGTCTTTGGTATTCAGCTTTTACCTGCTGACAGGCCATACATTGCGACACGAAGAGTGCCACATCTCTTTTCATCCCGTGCCACCAGAAGTTTGTGCGGAGGTCCTTGTACATTTTGGTGCTACCGGGATGCAAGATGTATTTCGCATAGTGCGCCTCCGACAGGATCTCCTTTCTGAGTTCTGAATCGCCCGGAACGCATAGCCTACCCTTCAATCGAAGCACGCCGGTTTCGTCTTCCGCAAAGTCGGTCGTCCTGCCTGTCGAAATTAGCTCTCGCACTTTCTTCAGGTACGTATCGTCCGTCTGAGCGGTCTTGATCTTTTCAAGCAAGCTCGGCTCCAACTGCAACTTTGCCAACTGTACATTTCGAAATCTGACTCGGAGCTCGATGCCCATCTCTTCTAGGTCGCGTAGCAATCTGGGGTCGATGGATAACGAGGCAATGTACTTCCGACTCAAAGCGTCCGCCACAATATTTCCCTTTCCAGGCGTATAGTCGATAGTCAAGTCGTAGTCCTTGATCAGTTCAAGCCAGCGCCTCTGCCGCAAGTTCAATTCCCTCTGCGTGAATAGATACTTGAGGCTTTTGTGATCGGTATAGATCGTGCACGCCACGCCATAGAGATAGTGACGCCACAATTTCAACGCAAACACAATTGCCGCTAACTCCAGATCGTACGTGGGTTAATTTTTCTCGTACGGCTTTAGCTGTCGGGAAGCAAAAGATATCACCTTGTTCCGCTGCATCAGCACACACCCCAAGCCCTGACCGGACGCGTTGCTGAATATCTGGAAACCCTCAGTCCCTTCTGGAAGTGCGAGTATCGGGGCCGAGATGAGCCGTTGCTTTAATTCTTGGAATAAAGCTTCACAATCGTCTGACCATTCGAATGCGACTCCTTTCTGGGTGAGGCGAGTCAGAGGCGATGCGATCTTCGCGAAATATTTCACGAAGCGTCGATAGTATCCCGCTAAGCCAAGAAAACTTCGAATCTTGCTGACGGACGTTGGCCGCTTCCAATCAACGACGGCTTCAACTTTCTTTGGGTCGACCGCGATGCCTTCAGCAGAAATGATGTGTCCGAGGAATGCGACGCTGCTAAGCCAGAATTCACATTTGCTTTGCTTCATGAATAGTTGATTTTCTCGAAGGGTCTGAAGTACGGTCCGCAGATGCTCAGTGTGTTGGTGCCTATTCTTCAAGTAAACAAGTATATCGTCGATAAAGACTACTACGAACTTGTCGAGGAAGGGTCGGAACACCCGATTCATTAAATCCATGAAAGCAGCAGGGGCGTTCGTTAGGCCGAACAACATTACCAGGAACTCGTAATGGCCGTATCGAGTACGAAAGGCAGACTTCGGCACATCGTCCGGCTTGATCTTGAGTTGATGGTAACCCGAACGCAGATCAATTTTAGAAAACACCGTGGCTCCCTGAAGCTGGTCAAACAGATCGTCTATGCGGGGTAGGGGATACTTGTTCCGGACGGTGGCTTTATTCAGCTCGTGGTAGTCGATACAAAGACGCATAGAGCCATCCTTCATCTTGACAAACAGCACGGGCGCTCCCCAGGGCGAGACGCTGGGTCGGATGAATCCCTTGTCGAGCAATTCATGTAACCGCACCTTGAGTTCTTTTAGTTCTGCAGGGGCCATTCTGTACGGGGCTTTCGAGATCGGTCGAGTGTCAGGGAATGTATCGATGGTGAACTCAATCTCTCGATCGGGCGGCATGCCGGGCAACTCGTCCAGGAACACATCGGGAAATTCTGCCACAACGTCGGTCTGACCCGCATTTGCACCATCCTGTCGCATGTCTCGAACGGAAGCTAGATAGCCTTCGCACCCGGAATGCAGCATCCGTCGAGCAGATATTGTGGAGATCACCATGCAGGTCGACGATGCCTCACCACACGATTAGCAGAATTCAGGCACTCCAGGTATGCGGAATATGACTATCTTTTCAGCGCAGTCTATGGTTGCATTGCACGGACCGAGCCAATCCATCCCCAGATTGATATCGTAGTCCTTAATATTTAGAACTATCGCATCGAGACTGACCTTTTGACCACCTATACAGATGATTCCATCTCCGCAGACTAAATTCGCAGCTAGTGGCATGTCTGACGGGATGTTAACAGTGAGCTCGAGACCCAGCGGTATCAGGGGAAATTTGTGCTCGACGGCAAAGTCCGCCGAAATGAAACTATGCGTGGCACCTGAATCAAATAATACACGAGCAGGTTTATTATTGAATTGCAGTATACCTGTCACGACTGTATCGGATGCGAGTGCCTCGTCGCGAGTCATGGCGTAGACGCGGCCCTGAGCATTAGGGCGATGGTCTTGGCCATTTTGTTGTACGGTCGGGGGAGCCCAAGGTACTTGGCCTCGGTTCTGATGGTATTGTTGTCGGCGCTGATTTGACTTCACCGGACAGTTGCTTACGATATGGTCGGTTCGGCCGCACGCGAGGCACGCGCCGCTCTTCAATCGGCACTCGCTGATCAAGTGCCCCTCCTTGGCACAGAAAGTGCAGACCACTCGATCCTTCGTCTGGTTGCCGCCTCTGTTGCCACGGTTTTGACGCTTGAGTGCTTTGTTGCCTCCCGCATTACTATGGCATTTGTTATTATAGTGAACAACGCCGGTAGTAGTAGGAGGATACTCGGACTCCAGACGGATGGCGTGGTTGAGTGCCTCGCCCACAGTTTGGTATTCACCCACCGAAACGTGAGCGCGGATAGTGGAATGTAGACCCACTTCAAATCGTCGAGCTCGACTTGCAGTTGTAGGTAGGAAGTTTCCAGCAAACTTGGCCAGTTTGTTGAATTTGGCCGTATATTGTCGTACAGTCATATTGCCTTGCCTTAACTGCATAAACTCATCTTTTTTTTCCTATCGCACTGCTGCAGAAAGATATTCAGTCTCGAACGCCTTTTTAAATGTCGCCCATGAGATCACCGCCGTCTCGTCTTTATGTCGAATTGCCCGCTTCTGCACAGCCCACCAATCGTGTGCGTTCATTCGAAGTAGAAGTTGAGCACATGCGACTTTCTTTGAGTCCTCGACACCCAGAAGCTCGAACTTATCTTCCAGCTCCTCCAGCCAGTTGATCGCCACCGAGGGATCTTCTGTACCGTTGAAGGAAGTACGACAGCTTTTAGTGAATTTTGACACGTTGAAGTTAGAACTTCTTGGTGCCGTAGTTGAGAGCACGGGCGCCTCTGGTTCAGCTTCGTTAGATCGAACCGCAGGCTGGGTCACGACAGGTGTCATCGTTGAGTTGTTGTTGTTGCCGACGACAGACTGTACAATCTGCTGGAAGGTATTCAGCTGCTGCTGCTGCAGCTGGAATTGAGCCTCGAACTGATTCTCAAATTGAGTCTGACGAGCCTCCGCTTGCTGACGATGGAGCTCATTTTGACGTTGCTGCATTTCAAGCATCTGCAGCATACGTTGCATCAGGTCGCCGAAAGGTCCGGCTATAGTAGGAGTCATCCCCGTTGGGTTGACGGAATGCTCGGGACTGGAAGCACTCGAGTCGCTGGAAGCGCTCGTCTCGTCTTCCGTCTGAGCTCCCGTAACTGCAGGAAAAAGGAAAGGCAACTCTCGTTAATTTCAGAAAATGTCCTGGGTTCAGCGTATGGAACAACTCTTCTCATCGACACGAGGTCAACGGTTGGAGACTAGAACTCGACACTGGAGGCCAAGGACGTAAAGCCGTCCTCTGATACCATTATGTCACGCCCCGATTCCGTCGAATCGATAGTCGTCTCCCGGGCGTGATGCCGTACGAACCTAATTTACGATCGCACAAGGCCTAGTCATAAGGTAATCCGAGACACGAGATCTAAGAGAGTACGTAGACAAATTGATACACATAATGAGTAAAGGAAACTTGATCTTTATTGATAATGAACATCTTTTACAGACTCCAGTACAAGACTCATTGCCGCACGGGCTACAACATGACTCGATTACAAAAGGGTACAGATAAGATAGCCGTTCCATACATTGCACACATCCCTCAATATACACAAGTACTCCATTGACCTGGATGGGAGGGACGCTGAGTTATTTGTCTTGGACTGTCGAGAGCCTTCAAAAGTGGAGTCGCAGAGTAAGTCTTCGACGCACGGCCGAAGCTTCAAAAGTCACGAACGCCGTCGAGCTAGCTGGCGCGTCCTTCCTGGTTCGTGGGACCTGCAAAGAGCGAGGATCAGCACGAAACACATGTACTGGCGAATGGCTAATTAAAATCCAAGCTCTGCATTTGATTCAAGAAGTTTCGTAAACATGTTAGCTAGCTATTTCAATGATCTTTCTAACCATCCTGCTAGATTTGCATGTTAACATGTTTTGAGGCAAGCATATGAAATTGTGTAACATTAAGCAACTATCATATTCACCCCGTGCCACGTGTATTTGTTAAGCAGTAAGAAGGGTGTGAAGGCCACTGGCAATTTCAAGCCATCGCGGACATATAGCTGAGTTAGACGGTGACCCTTTCACGTCGGGTAGCGAGCCCTGTGCGAAAGTTCCCGCATAACTCGCGCCGATGAAGGGATGGCGCTTGCTATACACTCGTTCCTCCCGGGCCGAATCGGTCCCTTGGCCTAGGTAACCGTTCGAGGAAACTACACCTTGTCGACAAGTTGTCTAATTACCGTTTTCTTTGGAACTTAGTTGATTTTTACTCATTTATCCGTATCATTGCGATAAGTGTTAATTGATTCATTCATTGGTTTGGCATAGACCAAGTATAATTGCATAGGAAAGCATGTTTTCCATTCCAAAACCGGCAGTTCGTTAACAAGTGTTTCGTGATGTATCGTGTCACGATTTTATTGATTCTACACTATTATGACAAGCATTTATTTTACTTCATATATTGAGTTTTAAAGTAGAGGGACGGGACGAAGGAGGTCAGCCACTCGCCTTAGCCTTGCTTCAAGCGAGCGACCGGTTGGCTGCGCTGACGTCGCCTACGCGATCACCTGCAATCGCATAAGCAACTGATTAGAACATTGTATAATTCAAGGATATTCGATATGAATGCGCAGCTCGAAAACGTATCACGAAAACCCATCGAAAACATTCATGAAAACGCATTCACGAAAACCAAATCCAAAGCCAAATCAAGTGCGGCATGAAAACCAGAGCAACGGGAGGTCTCTCCCGACTCAGTCACAGAGCCAATCCTCGAGGCGCATCCCGCTGAATATGGAACTTGGTTCCGAAGAAGACATTCCATAACGAGGAATGGATCTTAATTCAACCATTCCCGTTCGATCGACTCGGTCGATCCCGACCTATCGGTCCCGACCGAATCGATAGCGATAATGTTCCTTTCTCGCACACCCCGCGGACAGAGTACGGGGCACGATGTAGGGACGGGACACTACACCGGCCATCCCCAACAGCAGATCATCGGCGGCGTGACGATGTATCCTCATTGGGCACACTATTACCGAACCGGTGATATGCCTACATTTGGGCGATAGAGAATCCTCGACCTTTCTTGAACGTTGGGCTGGAAAAACCTTGCTCACCAACCGTTTGACGGTCCGAGGGAACAGCAGGATCAAGGACTTATGGGATTCCTCTGGAAACAAATGGGATTGGGGCAGGATCCGCGATTGGGCCGACGATGAGGCTGAAGAATGCATCCGTCGTCGAGGTCTGAAGATTGGCACCGAAGCAGATGTGCGGCGGTGGTCGGCAGACCCCTCGGGAGGCTTCTCAGTGTGCTCGGCCAGTCAAGTGGCACGCGGTCGTGGGACGCCATCCCCGATCATCGCCGTCTTCTGGCAGACATGCATCCCCAAGAAGTGGTCCATCCTTATTTGGAGAGCCTTTCATAAGAAGTTATCGACTGACGACAATCTGCACACTACAGGATTCAGCTTAGCCTCTGCCTGCAACTGATGTTTAGAGCGTCAGGCGAAAATCGTCGACCACATCCTCTGTCAGGGGAAATTATCTTTCAAGGTCTGGAGAGTGTTGTCACAGCGTTGCAGACAGGCTCAGGGAGGCGGGTGCTTCAACGATCTCTTGGCTGGTTAGGCCTTCGCCTCCTACGGATACCAGATCGTAGCGTTAGCCACAACGTTGGTCATATGGAAGAATCGTAACAAGGCGAGATATGAGGACCACCAATATAATATCGACCAGATCATTAGGGAGGTCCTCCGGCAGTGCCGTAAGATCAGGACATCTGTTCGCATGGCCAGACTATTTTTGGGTTTCTCTTCTCTCCTAACCTCCGACCTTCTGCTTTTGTTGGTTTTACTTGTATAGGCGTCGGCATTTTGTGCCTAGGGGTGTACTTGTACAGGCTTCGACATTTTGAGCCTTTATGAATAAAAGGGGGGGTTTAAAAATATATATATATATATATATATATATAGAGAGAGAGAGAAGAGAGATCAAAAGCTTCGCGGGAGGGGTCCCGTCCACCTGCTCCATCGGATTGGAGATCCGCGTGGGGTTCGCATGCGCAAGCTCGATCCAACGGTCGAAGGTGACGGGCTCCGATGGACCTCCGCGGACAGGACTCTCGATACAGAACCTATATATATATATATATATATAATAATATATATATATATATATATATATATATATAATATATATCTATATAT
>JANAVB010001400.1:4088639-4271139 GCA_029216955.1 Iris pallida
ATGCATGTAGGGATCATCATTTGGCCCGAAGTCCATGGGCGTCCGAAAAGTCCGTCCGGTCCGATGGGCCAAAGCCCATAGAGCCCGGTCATTAGGGTAGCCTGACCCTGTCCATATTAGTATAGGGCCGGGCTTGGACTATGCATCCGTCCACCCGAGACCCGCCCGATACAAACTTAGACTATGGGTCCACCCGAGCCCCAACGCCAAAGTACCTTAAACAAAAATTACCTGGCAGCATTAGCACACTAGTTCAACTATTAGATTAATAAGAGTAAATCAGATCATTAAACTACACATTAAATTTTGATTCTAACAGAAGAAACATATGGATTAACCAACCATATTGACAGGTTAAATCTGACTTTGTATGGTACTGGTACACACCATATCCTACATATGGATTGGGTAAACATTATCTACTAGAACTAGCAGATTTACGACCTAATTGTGTTCATATGTGTAGTAAACATTGGTAAACTTAGACTATGGTAATGTTTGTTTAAATTACTTTGGCCTTCAAATTGTGTTCATATGTTGAATGCATGAAAATAAAACATAAGGCCTCGTTTGGTTCACGGATTTAAGAAACCAAGAAATGAAAGTTGTTCCTTTCCTTTGTTTGGTAGCCACAAACTTGTGAATCAATTTCCTGACTAGGGGAAAAATTGGTGAGAATATGGTTCCACTCAAGACACATGGGATTGATTTTCCCTCCTCCTTTCCCAATTTATTACAAAAGTTATGACAAAAAAGTAACCATGTGTCATTGCTTATTTTACCATTAATGTTATTTTTTATAATATTGTTTTTATTTTAAGCGGTAAGAATATTATTGGAACATTGTTATATTTTGCTTTCCTTTCCTAGGTAGTTTCCTTGTTTTACCAAACAACAGAAAAGAAATGTGACAGGAATCCTACTTTTCCATTCCCATGGAAAATACAAGGGAATTCATTTCCTTTTCGTGAACCAAACGAGGCCTAAGAGATTCTGAGCTGGAACAAACCTGATGGGATCTGATGATGCTTCATACGATGGACAAGCATTTCTTTTCCAATAAGATTTACGAATTTGTTTAAAAACCTGAAATGGTTGGCCCACATTATTTGATTATAATTTTTTGCCACTCTTTCTTACCTTAAATATTGTTAGGTGCTCTTTGTTTTCTGTTCTCATTCATTCCTAAAGCAATCGAGATACATTGTTCAGTTCTTTGATTTGTAACAATTAAGTTCGGCCGATCCGACTTGGCCCGAAAAGTTCGACTCTTGTGGGCGGGGCTTGGGCTCTATAAATAATAATTAAGTCTGATCCGACCCGGCCCGAAATTTTTTTAGGGTCAAAAAAAAAATCGGCCCATGACCGACCCGAGCCCGTACTTTATGGACTTGGACGGCCCGTCCAATGTCGATCCCTACATGCATGCATGCTTACATTAATTCTCTTACAATATATTAACATTTTTTTTTTTTTTGAGATGGAAAAAAAGAAAACACTTTAGCATACTAACACTTTTGCTCTTCGTAGCTATACAGCCTATACTATCATGATTCATAACCACACACAACTAATTTTTACTGAACTCCCAAAATCTTGAAAAGCTGTACGTATATATATAGTGGAAAAACTTCAGCATCACTCTCGGTTCGGTTCCAACTCACACGACCTCGACAGCCGGGAAATGCAAGTCGAAGGTGAGCATCGAAGCCCTCGGCCTGGCCGGCCGGCTGCTGGTCCGGTCCGCGATGACCGCGGGGAGCGGCAGGCTCGGCGGCAGCGTCCTCTCGCAGGTGCCGAGCCACTTGGACTGCATGTACTTGTGCTTCCTCCAGGGGGCCATGTGCATCTTGTTCTCCTTCATGCACCTCTTCGCGGCGGCGCACATGACCTTGACCACGCCGCGCAGCCTCTCCGGCTTGCCCACGAAGACCTCGGGCAGGCGGCCGACGAGGCTGTTGTAGTCCCGGCTGCCCCGGGCCATCTCGAACTCCGACCTGAAGTTGAGCTCGATCACCACCCTCACCGGGGCCCTCTTCTTGTCCTTTGGTTCCACCACTACGTCCGTGTAGATGTGTTCACCTGAGGAAGTTGAGCAGCAATAGCAATCCAATCTTTTAGAATTGGAAATTTTTTTCCACCTGATCATACTTGTTGACAAGAAGGGTTATATTTAGTTTTAGGTTCTCGTTAATATTCAATATTTGCGTTTATATTTCTGTATTGTCCATAAGAGAATTTGAGTTACATCTTGGCGGTGAAATTGATATGACTATCCAAAATAGAAATATAAACGTAAATTTCAAATATTATAGGAACCCTAAAACAAAACCCATATTTGGAATGCAGACCTAAAGAAAATCTGACGTTATTTCAAGTAAACGACATAAACATTTTTCGAATAATATGAATACCTCAACATAAATTTAATTTGAATATTATACGAGATAATAAACTAAATAATTCTAATATAACTAAATAATTCTAATAAAAAAGAATGAATATATATTTTACAGGCTGGCGGGATCTCGTTTGCAACAAGATAGGTCAAAATTTGACAGGTTGAGCTTGACTCGTTTAGATGAGTCTTCCACGTTTATATTCCTGATCTGGTGTTTATGCTTGTGACTATATCCTTTCAACAATTGTGGTCCTAAATGAATATGAATTTTTATTTCACACACTGCTGTGCTGTTGCAGTCTAAAAACTCCATAATTATAATAACAAATAGCTATGAGATGTTTTATACCAACTAATCTGGCATGTATGATATACAAATAATTATTTATATTTTTTTTTAAATTATTATATGAAAATTGAATTTATGCAGCGTATACCTTTTTTATACTGAAAATGTAAGCGAGGACGGAATTATTCATGGACTATGATGAGTCATGCAGCCAGACGCAAATCCGCCAAGGAGTAGAGAATGCCAACCTAAAAAATTTATTCTTTTTTATTATATTTTTTTCATATGAGTCAGTCTACATCTTATCCACCCTAGCCCACTCAGGTCCATCCGAACTCGAATTTCTTACTCTACCTTTGATTGCAACCCAGGTTAAACAAAAATTAACACTATATACTTTTGTCCACTAGACCACTAAACATTTAGCCCCACTAACACGTAGTCCAATTTTTATCACATACCTAAAAGTCTACAATCCAAATCCAGCGGCTGCACAGCCCCAATCCCAAATCATTTCAGCATCGCTGACTTCTCCTAATTGTCTTAAACAATATATATACTTATAAATTTATCATAACTATTTCTTGTTAAAAAATAATATTTAATTCACACAAAGTAGATTTGGATTATAATGACATTCTAAAAGATGAAGTGTTAAATTTTTTTAGGGCATTTTGAGTTCACTTGGAGATAAACTAAGGTTGCATATTTACCTGAAGGAATATCAGGGGATTTCAACCACCTGGACTTGCAGAGAGCACTATTATATCCGGCGTTCCGGAGCCTCTCCACAATGTTGTTCAGTACGCAGTTCCGACGGCATTCCCTCGAGCACGTGCAGACCAGGTCACCGGCCGACCCCATCCTCCTCAGAGCTTCCTCCGTGTCCCTTCGTATCCTCGCTTCCGTCGAGCTAGTCCTCGACATAGCTTCCTAAATTAAGCACACGCACCAATCAATCAATTAGTACATATATATGTATATATATAATTTAATGTTCAACCATGCATGTATCCGTCGTAATGTAAAAAATAATATCACATGTCATAACCATATTTGTAAGTTTTTATTTGAATTTGTATAGTCCAACTCCTTGTTAGCAATTCGGCAAAGGTGAAAAATTCAGGACGACAAAAGTACGAGTATAAATCAACTCAATGCAAATAAATACGTTCAAAAATTCGGTCAAATATTCGAAAAATAAAAATATTGAGGTTAAAAACTTCACATTCTTGAATATATTGTTAAATTTGGTTAATTAAACAGATTTTCAATATATTTTTATACCAAAATTTTCAATAATTTATATAGAACATGTTTAAAATTTCGCGTGTTTAAAATTTATGTCAAAAGTATGCAAGTATTATATGTTTATGAAAGATACGAAAAAATTTACGTATAATACGAGTTTTATTCAGGTGATTGCTAGGTCGAACTCTTCCATAGATTCAAGACACGTACTTTGAGGAGCTGATGCTGCTCTTCCCAGAAGGCCTTGCTCTCCGCGGCCGTCGCCTCGGCTTGCTCCTCGTCTTCTTCTTCCTCCTCGACGAACCGACCCGCGTTTGGACTGTGATGGTCTTCGAACTCAAAGAAATCCAATTCCATAATTATTACTTCTTTTCTCCTTTCTATTTTCTTCTTGTTGATCTACTGGGCATTGAGGAGGAGGAGGAGTATTTATACACAGTAGATAGGGGTGGGGCCCACTTGACAGCGTGGACAAACGGGACGCCGCGAACATGGTAGAAGTGGGCCAGAGAGGGGTTGGGTAGTTGGGAAGAGGGTGATCCGCGTCAGACACCCGCGTCTCCCTGATCAAATTATTTTCAGGTGGGCCCCCGCGTGGTCCTATCGGTTCCCAAATCTGTCGGATTTCAATCATTCAGCGGTGCGCTCACCCGCGGCGAAATTTTCCGCAAATTTGTGAAGTAACAACTAGAAGAACGTGACTCATTCCGGATTGCCCCTGGCTTCTGCAACATGTGATGCATGAAGCGTTTGTTGATGTTTGGATGAATTATAAATAATAAAAAACTATTTCAATTGTTTTCACTAATTTTCAATATTTAAATTTTATCGTGACCCCACTTACCGGCGATAGGTGTTAAGTGGATAATGCGGGACGTAGGGTTGATAGGACTAGACTAGGTCAGGGTCAGGTCCGATCAGCTCGGTCACGGGAGGCGGTCTAAGTCGGACCAAACTTTCAGCATAAATCTTCAAATCCAGTTCGACCTATAATCCCGTCTAAGCCGGCCGGGTTGGCTCGGTTGATTAATTTATTGATAAATGATTATTTTGAACTATTATGGTTTAAGCATGCTATTTAAAAAAAATATTCGGTTTGGAGCCACTATCTAGAAAAATAAGCTAGTTATTTCAAAAAAGTAGTAAGAAAAAAAAATATTTTTTTTAATTCAGATTTTTCAATGTACATTATTCTCGTTATATATGTGTAACACCCAGTTTTTCAGATTTTGAAATTTTGTAATTATAATTATTAATTATTGATATTTATTTCACATTATGATTTTTGGTAATTTTTAATTATTTTTAAACTATTTTAAAACTGCTTTAAGTCATGACTTGTGATTTTGACGTGCTGCTAGTGAAACCCTAGTGACTACATGACCTAGAGCCTAACCATGTCATGAGAATATTTAATTATCATTTTTAGCCTAGGGGTAATTTGGTCATTTTGACTTATTTGAATTATTTGATGATTTGTTGAATTGGTGAATTCTAGTTGATCTTGACTTGTTGAGACCTAGTGGACTAGGCTAGAAGCTAACCCTAGCTATGGTAACCCTAGTCTAACTTGAGTTAACCTATTTTAGTCATTAGAGAATAGTTTTAGAATGAGGGGATTTGGTTTAGTGAATTTAAGTCATGGCTTATGGTTTCATGAAATGACTTATGGCTTAATGATTGTTTGATCATGACTTAAGCCCAAGGGCCATTTTAGTGAATCCTAACCCTAATTCCCTCCTTTATGACCAGCCACTAGGGCTCCCCTCCCTATAAATAATCTCCTCCTTGAGTTCTTGTCTCTTTTATTTTCATTCCAACACTTGGAGAAAGAAAGGTATTCTTCCCCCTTCCAAAAATTCTCATTTTATTCATTTGATCTCCTTTTTCATCCTAGTCTTTTGCATTGGGTTCTAATTTAAGTTTATGGACTGTTGGTGGAGAGCTATTTCAGTTTGGGATCAATTTGGAGCATTTGGCCATCAAGAAGAACACCCCCATTTGAAACATTTTCTTGCAAATTGCACCTATAGGTAAAACCCTTTAAATTGCATTATTATTTTGATTTCTTTGTATATTAGGCTAGGTTTAGGTGTCCCCTAGCTACCTCGAAATTGGATGGATTTCATGTCCGTTTGGTATCCGTATCGGACACGTGTCATAGTGTAAGTTAGGTGTTCAACGAAATGCCTCAATGGATTGAATGTTAATGTTTTTCAAAACAAATTAGATATTTGGAAAGCTTATTATATGTAGATTATGTATGTATATGTCTGAGCACGAATCGGGTTGGTTTTCATGTCCAAAATGGACACGCAACTCGTGCACGACACTGCGCACAGGCCCGTGCGGCTGTCCTGCTGTTCGGGTACCATTGCGGACACGACACGACACGAGACACCACAAAAATTTGTGGGGACGTACGGGCACCCACTGACATCACCCACACAAAATTTCACGAACTTTCGTTCACTGTGCGCGAAGAAATCGCGTTCGCACGGGTCACGCACTGCACTGCACGAACACGTTTTTCCTCACTGACACACGCGTCGTGTCGACTCTGGACACATTGTGGACACCTCGTGTTGACACGAGTGTGTAGCCCAACACGTGGGCTACACGTGGACATGACCACGAGGCCCCACGTAGCTCGTATCGTGTCTACGAGCCACTCGACTCACTGCACGATACTGCGCATAGCAGTGTGCATCAGTCGAGTTTTCTCGACTGATACGCGTTTCGTACGTGGACACGGCGACACATAGGCTCGTGTCAGGGTCCTAGGTGTGTAGCCTGACCCTAGGCGAACCTGGACACGTGTGCACGAGACCTATGGACACTTGTGTCGTGTCCTACACTCGTGTGCACCTGTGCACGACACTGTCATTGCACACACTTACCCGAATTGGGTTTTTGACACTTGGACACGTTGTGTCGTATCGTGGTGGACTCCTAGGGACCCCTACGATACGAGCACACCTGGGGCTAAGTTTACCAACTCCTATTTCAACATATTAATGTGTTTTGATATTCGATTTTGAAATTCCCATGTGTGGACTGATACCATTCCCTGATTTCCTATTTTTCTGAATTTAAACCCCTATGCAAACTGATTCTTCCCTGTTTAAAATTCATGATTCATTCACTTACACAAGTGCATTAGACTACTATAGTGATGATTACTGTTTGGTGTGGGTATTAGAATTCGAATGGGTGTTTGGGACTTTGAGTTAACTGAACAGTCGATTCATGGACTGTTCTTAATCTCAATTTCCCGAGAACCTTTCACTAAGAAATTCTAACATTAAATCCTGAGTTGTACACTGTAGACACATCATACACATCACTCTTTCCAGTTTCCAATTTGACACATTATATTGGACTGTACACTGCTAGCTAGTAGCTTGAAACTGTCAATTTCCTGAACTTTTCATTCTTTTTAAAACTGATTTTTGAGTGATTTTTAGCCATGTAAAATGCATGATCATATGTATTAGCTACTGAACTTGATGCTATACTGCCAGTTTGATTCCATGTTAGATTAGGTTGTGTTGGGTTTTTAGATTGAAATTGGGATTCATGTTGAGATAAATGTTGATTGATATATAGTGTTTCACTATTACCTTTAAACTGAAATATAGGTCTAAAACTGAGAACATTGTGTCCCAACCTGAGAAATCATTTAGATGCCACTTACATTGTGTTTTCCTGAGACATTCCTGGACCTTGACACTTTTGCACACTGTCATTGGGTTCTTTCCTTCCTTGGAAACCAATCCGAGTTGGTGGCACTCTCAAATTTCTGAGAGCACACACACATGAACACCTAGACACTAACACATTTTCCTATTTTAATTCCTGTTAACACCCTTGTAACACACACACACATCCCTCTCTAACACACTCCACCTTGTCATACACACACATAAGTATCCTCACCCCCTTGACACTCTAGGCACACTACCACTCACAAAGTACCATGTAAGCTCACTGTCTTCTAATTCCTATTGCACACACATTCCTATATAACCCTCACACCCTCATTCACTAACACCCCCTTGGCACATTTGCCTAACTCTCATTCCATGATAACACACACACATGAACACTATAGCCTACACACATTGCACTGTATCATGCTCATATGCACACACACACATTCAACCTTGTCATGACACTATGCACATTTCCCCCTCTCTATCTCACTATATGTATATATAAATATATTATCTAAATGCTTGATATAATAATGCAGCCTATATATATATGTGTATGATAACTATATTAACTTAGTATAATATACAATATGTGTGAAAATGTGATATAGCCTATATGGCACATAGCCTATGGGATGTACCCTATGTGATACAACCTATGTATATGGCTTGAATGCCAGTGTAGGAGTGTGGTTGGCTTGTATAGCCTAGAAATTGGGTGTGCTTGCTAGAATAGGCTGGTTAGGCCTAGTGGGACTTGTTTGGACTAAGTTTGACCTAGTTGACTTAGTTTGACTAGTCCAGGTTGACTGGAGTTGACCAAAAGTCAACATTAGTCTGGATATGACCAATTGACCTAGTTTGACTAGTGTATTGACTTGGGTTGACCCAGAGTTGACCAAGTTTGACTTGGACCTAGTTTGACCTAGACAGTTGACCAGATTTGACTTAGAGTTGACTTTGACCTAGATTGACCTAGAATTTATGTAGATTGCATCGTAGACTTTATTTACCTTATTTTAAACACATTATAACCTGTACTGCTTTATTTAGGACACTGTGACTCCGGTGCAGATATCTGATATTACACTACTCTTTTCAGAGTATCAGGAGAGTACATTCTCTGATAGTTCTCTCATTTACTTATCAATTACTGTACTTCAGTTCTAGTTAGTTGTATGCGATTCTCTGTTACAATACGTATGGATATTCTGGATTTATGTATACGACACACATTTATTTTCTGGCCTCTATTACTGGTATCATCATTTCTGGCTTCTATTACTGGAATCACCTACTAGAATCACCCTGGAATCATTTACTGGTATCATTATATTTTGGCTGGACTCATCTCGATTCTCGTGTCGTATTCTGGATTCACTTGTACTTGCTGGGAGGGAAAATACTTGAGTAAGACATGTAGACATACCCCAATCTGGAATCTCCTAACTGGAATCTACTGAAATGATAGCCATCTCACACCCGGCCAGGTGTGTGATGTGCCGTATTACCTATAGCCGTTTACATGTCGATCTCGGTATTTTAAAACACACTGCTAGAGTATAGGCTGGACTCACCCTGGAATCATTGATCACTATGACTGGAATCGTCCCTTACTAGATTCATCTTGTATTAGATTCATCTTGTACTGGACTTACATTAGAGTTACACTTGTCTACATTGCTGTCTGGACTTTATATCATATTATCCTGGTTCAGCTAGTTCTATTTTTACAGTCTTCATTGCTATGATTCTTCTCTTGTTTAGTTATTTACTTTCCTTGCACTTATATGTCTTTCTTACCATCACCTGAATATAAACTGCCATATTTATCAATACAACTATCTATAACTGCTTTATAGTACTCTGTCATTTACTTGGATTTTCTAGATGAGATTGTGCTCGTTCCTGTCCTGACTGGACCTGTTGAAAATTTTACAGATGATTGCCCTGAGGACACATGCCCTACATATTACGGACCAGGAGACGGGTTAGCTACCTTTGGCCCCGACACTCAGGAGTGATCGGGATTTAGTTTAGTAGACTGGCATCTATTTTCATTTAGAGCTTGTTGTATATAATTGAGACTTGAGATGTATTTGAGATTGTTCGAGATGTTGTTATTATTTCAGTAGTTATTGTTGTCTTCAATTTCTTAGTTATATTTCTGTGTTATCTTATCGTGCTTAGATTGTGATTGAGTTACACCATATCTTATACTTGTCCTCCGTTCGGAGTTGATATATTGACAAGTATATTATATAGTTGCGTGATTGGTTGGTTAGATAGTGACCTAGAACAGCGTTCTACCGCCGACACTGCGACGTAGGCTGGGCGTTGTTACGTGCTCGTACCCTCATAGTGGGTGCGGGTCGTGACACGTTTTTAGTGGTGGCCCATGCAGGTCGAGTTTATGTAGTGGTATTCGAACTAGAGTATCACTACAGCCTGCGATAGGATTTGAGAGATAGGTTTAAACGGAGAGGTTACTCAATCACAGTTAGGACTACTTGAGAGATTCCTGGATGACCCTTGAGAATCTCATTATGAACTTCAAATTGAAAATTATTTTCCTCTTGTTTTGATTCACCCTCACTTCTTGATGTTTAAAGAATCTTAGACTTCCTTCATCGTATCCTTACTTATATTTTGTCTATCTTATGTTGCTAATTTAGCACCAGTTTACGAGCTTATCTTATTCGAGCTTGATCATGACATATTTTATTGGGGGCTGGCACCCACTAACATATTGTCTAATCAGAACCGGTGTATGATGGTCTGATCAACCTATTGTACTTTGGTTCGCTTTTCATATGTTATTCTATGTGGAGGGAGCCATAGTTAAATTTGCCTTAGAGTCTCATCCACGATAGCTTTGGCAATTCTCTTTTGAATTATTTCCATCGCCTATGAACCACGTATTGTACTTAATAACATCGCCTTTGAACTCTTTATTGTTTTGCCTTTCACATATTTCAGATAGAAAAGGCACTGTACTTGATAGATCAACCCAAGGTATCATGTTTAGTTTCTCTATCCAAAGGAAGAAATTGTCTTATTTCTATATCCTTGCATCATCCTTTAAATTCTAATTCTTTGATCGTGACCAGTTAACCGGGTCATCCTCCTTATCATCCAGTGTTTGGGGTCTTATTCAATTGAATTAATTCAATTGTGATATGGATATCAAATCCTGGATACTCGTGCTCGGACATCAATGGCCTCGTTCTCTATCTTGCCCAAACTTCAATATATCCTGAAATTGATCAACTTAGATCGTGCCGGGACTAAATCTTCTTTATATATTGTGTTATTGGATTTCAATGCAATTGACACTCGTGCCTTAAACTTTCGATTTGATCATCTTTGGAATGGTAATCCTTCATAATTAATTCCTAGTTGTCTTTACCAGTTTCATATAGGATGGTAGACTGTCCCTTTGTACCTCCTTTTGAGGGAGCTAGGCCACCTGTAGTTCAGCACCAGAGGGGTGGAGCTTTTGCGATGGCAGCCGAGGAGGCTGACGTTGCAGATGATGGATTAGCAGGTTTGACCGTCTTATTCTTCTTTCCTATTTTCCTGTGTGATTCTATTAGTACCTGCCAGGATATCGCTTGTGATTTGCTAGATAGTGTAGCTACCCCGATCGAGACTGTGAAATCACGACCAGTAGGATTGTGTTGCTTCGACTTTGATTGATTGGGGGTTTGACCTAGGAAGGGTACGATCATCTTAATTTCGAGGACGAAATTTTTCTAATGTGGGGAGGATTGTAACACCCAGTTTTCCAGATGAGGGTAATTTTGAAATTTTGTAATTATAATTATTAATTATTGATATTTATTTCATATTATGATTTTTGGTGATTTTTAATTATTTTTAAACTATTTTAAAACTGCTTTAAGTCATGACTTGTGATTTTGACGTGCTGCTAGTGAAACCCTAGTGACTGCATGACCTAGAGCCTAACCATGTCATTAGGATATTTAATTATTATTTTAGCCTAGGGGTAATTTGGTCATTTTGACTTATTTGAATTATTTGGTGATTTATTGAATTGGTGAATTCTAGTTGATCTTGACTTGTTGAGACCTAGTGGACTAGCCTAGAAGCTAACCCTAGCTATGGTAACCCTAGTCTAACTTGAGTTAACCTATTTTAGTCATTAGAGAATAGTTTTAGAATGAGGGGATTTGGTTTAGTGAATTTAAGTCATGGCTTATGGTTTCATGAAATGACTTATGGCTTAATGATTGTTTGATCATGACTTAAGCCCATGGGCCATTTTAGTGAACCCTAACCCTAATTCCCTCCTTTATGACCAGCCACTAGGGCTCTCCTCCCTATAAATAATCTCCTCCTTGAGTTCTTGCCTCTTTTATTTTTATTCCAACACTTGGAGAAAGAAAGGTATTCTTTCCCCTTCCAAAAATTCCTATTTTATTCATTTGATCTCCTTTTTCATCCTAGTCTTTTGCATTGGGTTCTAATTTAAGTTTATGGACTGTTGGTGGAGAGCTATTTCAGTTTGGGATCAATTTGGAGCATTTGGCCATCAAGAAGAACACCCCCATTTGAAGCCTTTCTTGCAAATTTTACCTATAAGTAAAACCCTTTAAATTGTATTATTATTTTTCATTTCTTTACATATTAGGCTAGGTTTAGGTGTCCCCTAGCTGTACCTCGAAATTGGGTGGATTTCGTGTCCGTTTGGTGTCCGTATCGGACACGTGTCATAGTGTAAGTTAGGTGTTCGACGAAATACCTCAATAGATTGAATGTTAATGGTTTTCAAAACAAATTACATATTTGGAAATCTTATTATATGTAGATTGTGTATGTATATGTCTGAGCACGAATCGGGTTGGTTTTCGTGTCTAAAATGGACACGCAACTCGTGCACGACACTACGCACAGGCCCGTGCGGCTATCCTGCTGTTCGGGTACCATTGCGGACACGACACGACACGAGACACCACAAAAATTTGTGGGGACGTGCGGGCACCCACTGACATTACCCACACAAAATTTCACGAACTTTCGTTCACTGTGCGCGAAAAAATCGCGTTCGCACGGGTCACGCACTGCACTGTACGAACACGTTTTTCCTCACTGACACACGCGTCGTGTCGACTTTGGACATGTTGTGGACACCTCGTGTTGACACGAGTGTGTAGCCTAACACGTAGGCTACACGTGGACATGACCACGAGGCCCCACGTTGCTCGTGTCGTATCCACGAGCCACTCGACTCACTGCACGATGCTGCGCGTAGCAGTGTGCATCAGTCGAGTTTCCTCGACTGATACGCGTTTCGCACGTGGACACGACGACACGTGGGCTCGTGTCAGGGTCCTAGGTGTGTAGCCTGACCCTAGGCAAACCTGGACACGTGTGCACGAGACCTATGGACACTTGTGTCGTGTCCTACACTCGTGTGCACCTGTGCACGACACTGTCACTGCACACACTTACCCGAATTGGGTTTTTGACACTTGGACACGTTATATCGTGTCGTAGTGGACTCCTAGGGACCCCTACGACACGAGCACACCTGGGGCTAAGTTTACCAACTCCTATTTCAACATATTAATGTGTTTTGATATTCGATTTTGAAATTCCCATGTGTGGACTGATACCATTCCCTGATTTCCTATTTTTCTGAATTTAAACCCCTATGCAAACTGATTCTTCCCTGTTTAAAATTCATGATTCATTCACTTACACAAGTGCATTAGACTACTATAGTGATGATTGCTGTTTGTTGTGGGTATTAGAATTCGAATGGGTGTTTGGGACTTTGAGTTAACTGAACAATCGATTCATGGACTGTTCTTAATCTCAATTTCCTGAGAACCTTTCACTAAGAAATTCTAACATTAAATCCTGGGTTGTACACTGTAGACACATCATACACATCACTCTTTCCAGTTTCCAATTTGACACATTATATTGCACTGTACACTGCTAGCTAGTAGCTTGAAACTGTCAATTTCCTGAACTTCTTTTTAAAACTGATTTTTGAGTGATTTTTAGCCATGTTAAATGCATGATCATATGTATTAGCTACTGAACTTGATGCTATACTGCCAGTTTGATTCCATGTTAGATTAGGTTGTGTTGGGTTTTTGGATTGAAATTGGGATTCATGTTGAGATAAATGTTGATTGATATATAGTGTTTCACTATTACCTTTAAACTGAAATATAGGTCTAAAACTGAGAACATTGTGTCCCAACCTGAGAAATCATTTAGATGCCATTTACATTGTGTTTTCCTGAGACATTCCTGGACCTTGACACTTTTGCACACTGTCATTGGGTTCTTTCCTTCCCTGGAAACCAATCCGAGTTGGTGGCACTCTCAAATTTCTGAGAGCACACACACATGAACACCTAGAAACTAACACATTTTCCTATTTTAATTCCTGTTAACACCCTTGTAACACACACACACATCCCTCTCTAACACACTCCACCTTGTCATACACACACATAAGTATCCTCACCCCCTTGACACTCTAGGCACACTACCACTCACAAAGTACCATGTAAGCTCATTGTCTTCTAATCCCTATTGCACGCACATTCCTATATAACCCTCACACCCTCATTCACTAACACCCCCTTCGCACATTTGCCTAACTCTCATTCCATGATAACACACACACATGAACACTATAGCCTACACACATTGCACTGTATCATGCTCATATGCACACACACACACACACATTCAACCTTGCCATGACACTATGCACATTTCCCCCTCTCTATCTCACTATATGTATATATAAATATATTATCTAAATGCTTGATATAATAATGCAGCCTATATATATATATATATATATATATATATATATATATATATATATATATATATATATATATATATATATATATGTATGATAACTATATTAACTTAGTATAATATACAATATGTGTGAAAATGTGATATGGCCTATATGGCACATAGCCTATGGGATGTACCCTATGTGATACAGCCTATGTATATGGCTTGAATGCCAGTGCAGGAGTGTGGTTGGCTTGTATAGCCTAGAAATTGGGTGTGCTTGCTAGAATCTGCTGGTTAGGCCTAGTGGGACTTGTTTGGACAAAGTTTGACCTAGTTGACTTAGTTTGACTAGTCCAAGTTGACTGGAGTTGACCAAAAGTCAATATTAGTCTGAATGTGACCAATTGACCTTGTTTGACTAGAGTATTGACTTGGATTGACCCAGAGTTGACCAAGTTTGACTTGGACCTAGTTTGACCTAGACAGTTGACCATATTTGACTTAGAGTTGACTTTGACCTAGATTGACCTAGAATTCATGTAGATTGTATCGTAGACTTCATTTACCTTATTTTAAACACATTATAACCTGTACTGCTCTATTTAGGACACTGTGACTCCGGTGCAGACATCTGATATTATACTACTCTTTTCAGAGTATCAGGCGAGTACATTCTCTGATAGTTCTCTCATTTACTTGTCAATTACTGTACTTCAGTTCTAGTTAGTTGTATGTGATTCTCTGTTACAACACGTATGGATATTCTGGATTCATGTATACGACACACAGTTATTTTCTGGCCTCTATTACTGGTATCATCATTTCTAGCTTCTATTACTAGAATCACCTACTGGAATTACCCTAGAATCATTTACTGGTATCATTATATTTTGGCTGGACTCATCTCGATTTTCGTGTCGTATTCTGGATTCACTTGTACTTGCTGGGAGGGAAAATACTTGAGTAAGACATATAGTGTCACGCCCAGAACCAGAATACTGGAGAGCGGGGGCAGACATAGCCAGCTACGTATAATGAGATGGGATCCACTCCACTATACGATCACGGCTGTCTAGATATATGAGGGTTTATCTACAAGCCATCAGTCTCTTAAGGTCAACAAGAAGCCTAATGTCTCAATCACAAGCAAATAAGTAAAAATTACAAGATGTAAGATCACCCAATATACAATAGTAAGGCGTCCCAAACATTACATATTCAGCTGATCATGAAGCTAGTCGTTACAAAATGTGAGGACTAGCAAGAGTTTTAGTCATGCATGATCAACCCTAGGTTGCCAATCATGTTACAGCCCGTAGGCAGACAGTAAGTAAAAATGTACACGAGCTAACACTGGCTCGGCGGCTAAACGCCTCAAAAGAATAATTTTACAATAAAGTGGGAGAGCCAAAAATAACCCACTCGTTGCCAGGATTCCGTCTAGTGGTCACCATGTGGCTGGAGATTCGGTAGATCCTCTGGAGCTGCTCTGGTATCTGGCCATACAAAACCAGCTGGGTCAGATCCCAGAAAGAGTAAGTGCCACAAAGGAGGCTTCACTTAGGAACTAAAACCAGTAATTAGCACAAATAACCATAAAGTAATAAATAAGACAGGAGTTAAGAAAAGCATAACAGGGTGATATACGATGGGATAACCATGGGACTATTCAGATAGCCAGGTTACAACCCGTAAACCAAACAAGGACCGGGGTTGTAACCCTTCGTCTGAACAGAACTTGGATTTTTCCACCATTTATCGGCAAGATAAAATAAGGATTCAGGACATGTAACCATTGTTTCACTTAACAAAATTGCCAAACAAAAGTGTTGGATTTTGAAAATAAAACGAGAAAAAGTACAAGAAGTACAAATTTGATTCTGGAAAAGTATTGCTATGGAAGTCTGATTCGTAAATGATCACTTTGTTCCTTGGACCATATGATGATAAAGAAGATCACTGCTTGAAGTAGAACAACTTGGAAGAACTAAGTCACCAGAAAGGTATCGACGCACTTGGGCACTGATGGCGAGGCCGAATGCTTTCCTGCTTTGCTTCACTCTGTTCTGGAAGAAAAATTGAAGAAGAATGCTCTGGAGAATCAAAATCTCGAAGTCTTGATCTCTGTATTCTCTCCTGTTCTCTCCCTGTCCGTCCTTGTGTTTGAGAAAAATGAGTCTATTTATAGACTGGGGCTTCTGTGCGTAAAAAGACACCAAAATCTGTCTTTACGCTAACAACTGCCACCCATGATCAGAGTCATCCTTTGTATATATTGACACGCGTCCCATCATTTCAGTGAGAATAGGATGCATGTACACACGTTCTTTGAAATATATGGCATGAAGGCCATGTAAGCAAACCACGTTCCATAGTGGCCAGTAAGAATAGGGCGTAAAAAACACCTCCAACATCCTCTGAGCGTAAAACAGAGAGATGAGCGTAAAATAGCTCTGTCGTAGGTTCCCTGCGTAAAGTGGTTATTGAGTAACCTTGAGCGTAAAATGGCTCAAATAGACTTTACGCACACATTGTTTTGTGAGCGTAAGAACTCATGTAAAACTCCGTGCGTAAAAGAAATCGTCCAATGAGCGTAAAGTAGCTCGATCTCCATAAACGACAACAATAGTTTTTGTATAAGACAAATCCCATTGAATTCTGTGGTAAATGCCATCATTAATATCTTCATGTCAGAATTTGCATTAAATGCTAGATTTGACAGCTTTGTCCAGCGTGAAAGAGGCTGCTCTGTCCTTGGCGTAAAACCATCAGTGTGGACCCAAGCGTAAAATGATCAGCCTGCTTAGGCGTAAAAGAGATTATCCGCTCTTGCTTGGTATAGAAAACCAATGATTTATGAATGAGATGACTCTTGCTTTGTAGCACTTTTTACGCTCCTACAAGACCCCCTTCAAAGTTTTCAAATATCTCCAAAATTTGAAACACTTTGAACAGAAGCGTAAAAATTAAGATTTGACTTGCCAGCGTAAAATTTGGGATACGCAACAGCCATCCGCGTAAAAGCGGAGATGTCCAACAGTCGGCGTAATTTCCAACAGTGTCGGTCAACACTTATTTGTCATAATAAATTTCCTTTTTCGAAACTCTCAAATGCCTTTTCGCTTCTCCGAGTTTTGTATTTATAATGAACTGTTTCCAATGAGGAATATGAAGGGCCGATTTAACCATATAAATAAGGAGAAATTCTTCACTCTCGCCATTCATCTCCATAGTGACATGGCGCCCAAGAAGGAGATTAACAATGAAGAGGCTTCGGGCTCAAGGATTGACTTTGAGCGAGTACGCAACTTTGTAGCATGCTTCGGATTAACTCCAGCAGTCTTCAGTCGCATTGATGGTGGCCCCTCAACTGCATATGAAGGCTCCGGAGATGCAGAAGCATTTTTGAATCTGATGCGTCGCTCTGGGATTCACAACATGCGTGAGTTAGGTGTTTCTCTTCGTCAGTCTAATGAGGGAGAGGGAAAATAAAATTCCATGTATTGCGACTCTCTTGTATGTAGGAGTGGACCCCTCTATAAATAAATTCTTGATATCAATCTCATCTGTTAGTAGATAGAACTGTTCAACACTTTATTTTGGTTGTTCATTTCCAAGAAACAAACCAACACGTGGCGTCTAATCTTGTGGTTACGAGAGCCTTTAAATAGGATCTTCCCCCGAAATAGACTCATCCCAACAGTTTTTCAGCCTTTATAAATAGCCAAGAATGTTTCACATATTCTTGTACTCATTCCACTGAAGATAACTTTTCGTGATGTTGTTCTCCAACAAATAAGGATGGCAAAGTTTTCCCGCTGTGTTCTTTTGTACGCCCAGTCATTAGACGCAGATTCAACCACCATTAGAGCCAAACCATTCGACTTAAATGGTAAATCCGATCGTAAGAAAATATCTGTCTTTCGAATTTTTCGTTGAATACATCTACTTTATGAATGTAAATTCTTGACGAGCGTAAAAACTCGCTGAAATATTGGCGTAAAAACCTTGCTAATTGCTGCCGTAAAAGACCTAGCTGAATCACTGGTGAAAAAACCTTGCTGAAGCACTGGCGTAAAAGTCTTGTTGAATCATCGGCGTAAAAGCCTTGTTGAATCATCGGCGTAAAAGCCTTGTTGAATCATCGGCGTAAAAGCCTTGCTGATTGTTGGCGTAAAAGCCTTGTTGAATCACCGGCGTAAAAGCCTTGCTGATCTATTTTTAGTTAGCATTTAATACGCATCTGATAATACTTCTGATTTAAAACACTTCTTCTTTGTTATTTCTGCAGAAGTTTGGCTGAGCAGCTTTTCCAGAACCGGCATTGGCGATTTTGACGCTGTGAAGAACGTTCTTCTGACATCAACATCAGGGAGCTCATGCACTTTTGACGCACAAATCAGACAACTCAGAACTCTTCGTGAGATCGAAGGTTCTTCCTCTGTTGGTAGGAAGAGCCTTTATACACGGAGAGTTGGATGGTGGAGTCAACTCTACCCCGAGAAATCGGGTAGTAGAGTTTCTTTCACGGCAGAACTAGGAATCGTATCCCAATGCTGGATACGTTCCTATCTCCTTTGAGGTGCCGCCACTAATCCATCAGTTGTATTGGCAGCAACGCGCCTTTGGGCTGCCATACTCTGGGGTTCTCCTCTCGTCTGAGAGATAAGACTAGAGTTTTATTCCTGCTGTTCTGGTTACCACTGGGGCTCAGACAGTTAGGAACTGCCACCAACAACGAACCCGCCAAAGAAGATCAAAGAAGAAATAGATCTCTATTAGGTTATTTGCTGGTGTATGGAATGAAAATCCAAGAATGTAAAAGATTTTCATTATAACTTGTAAGAAAGTCTAAGAAATGTAATAGACTTTTTGATGATATGGGAACGAAATAATGATTCTTCTATGATCAATGATTTGTATCTATCTGGATGTAATATGGACATGATAGATAAATGAAATCTTATTTTCTGTTTTAGAGTATATGATACTATCAGAGGTAATATGGACATAATAGCATATATGAACTCAAAAGAAAATTAGATTAATATCTATGCAGAGGTCAAAAATAGAAGTGATAGATAGGAAAAAGGAAGTAGGTTAAATATTTATTCAGAGGTCATGGAAACATGATAAATAGAAAATTCCACCTTCTAATCAATCGATAAAATAGAAGATATATATAAAATCTCTTTCCCTCGAAATGAGGAGTCAGCTTAACCAAACATTGGTAGCTAGGGATTAGGAAGACGGATGTTATGAGCGTAAATATCAAGGTGATGGATGTTTCAGCGTGTTCCTTGGAAACAGAGGATGAATCAGCGTGTTTTTTGGGAACAGAAAGAACGATTCAAATTCCATAATTAAATGGATGAACCTGGTAACATGAATGGACGAGCCTTTTCAGAAAAAGTCGTTAGTAATCATCCTCCATAAATAGGTGAGGATTGCTTGTAACCCTTCATTCTTATTTCTCCTCCTCTGTTTGAAAATGTCTTCCGAGGATGCCCATCGAAAGAACGAAGTCTCCCAGAAAGTCGAGGGTATCATTGAGACGTTCCCTGTTGATCCTCTTGCATCAGGCTCATCAGGCTCAATCGAAATAGGTGGAAACTCTTCTGCGCCCAAGCCACCCGAAGACATTCTTACTTTTTTAGTAGAGCCAGGGAAAAATCCTGAAAAAGAAGCGTCGAGGATGGCTGCCTGTAAATTCCTCATGTGTTCAGGCAACGATGCCTTCTATGCATTGGCCGACTATGTATTCAATAAGGAAGGGAGCGGCCCTCGTCCTTAATTTTTTGGATAAAAATAATAAAAGAAGTTTTTTTTTGTTATGTATTTTTTTTTATACATAGTATTTCTTCAGAAATTTGCCATTGATCGGTAGCATGAGTAGATCTCCATTGGGCTTTGACAACCGATAGGCACCATTGGAAAACACAGACTCAATTACATAAGGGCCTTCCCATTTTGCTTGGAATTTCCCTTTACTTTTATGAGTCATTACCATCGGTCTCCGAACAGTTAATACAAGCTCACCAACTTTGAATGCTCTCTCCTTAACTTTACGATTAAAAGTTCGAGATATGCGGGCTTGATATAGTTCAATGTGTTGTTGTGCTTGAAGACGCTTCTCATCCAATCCTTCAAGTTCTTGGAGTCGTAAGCGATCATTATTCTCTGTGGTTAGCTCATTAGTGATGGCTATTCGTAGAGAAGGGATCTGAATTTCCAATGGAAGAACAGCTTCGCACCCGTAAACTAATGAGAATGGTGTAAAGCCAGTAGGAGTCCGGACTGTTGTTTGATAAGCCCATAAACATTCTCCAAGTTTCTCATTCCAATCACGTTTATTAGAAGAGACAAACTTTTTGAGAAGTTTGATGATCGTCTTATTGAAAGCTTCAGCTAAACCATTAGCAGCTGGATTATAAGCCGTAGAAGCCAAATTCTGAATTCGATTCTTGTCACAGAATCGATAAAATGCTTGACTGGCAAATTGTGGACCATTGTCATGAATTATCCGTCGAGGAATCCCGAAATGATAAATGACATGGTGCTTGATAAAACTGATCACATTAGATGTTTTCACTTCCGCAAGGGGGACTGCTTCTGCCCACTTCGAAAAGTAATTGGTTATAGCTAGTATAAACCGATGTCCTTTGACAGAAGAAGGGTTAATAGGGCCAATAACATCCATACCCCAAGCTTCGAAGGGCCAAGAAGCTGCTGTAGGATGTAGAAATTCAGACGGTTGATGAATAAAATTAGCATGAATCTGGCATGCTTTACATCTTCTGGCATAGTCCACAGCATCTGCTATCATAGAAGGCCAATAATACCCCATTCTTCGAATGCGGTCTTGCAACTTTGGACCCGGTTGATGAGCACCACATACACCATCATGAGCCTCACGCAGTGTTTGTTTGGCTTCACTTTCTGGGAGACAGCGCAACAGGAGTCCGTCATATGAACGACGATATAGCATATGTAAAGACGAATCATAATAGAATCGAAATGATCGTCTCTTAATTGATGCAGCTTCTTTAGGATCTTCAGGCAAAATTCTATGAACTGCATAATCAATGAATGGAGTTCTCCAATCTTTCTGTTGGAAACTTGACTCTGTAGTATAACTTTGTTCAATATGTAGATTATTCTTCACACAGAATAAGTCTCGGTCTAATAAAGTAATTGTATTTTGCCTTCGGATTGGGATAGCCAAATCTGCAGCTAAACTGGCAAGAGCATCAGCCTCCACATTCTGAGAACGTGGTACAAATTCAATGAAGAATCCTTTGAATGAAAAGACCAACTCGACTACCACTTGATGATAGGGGACGAGATCAGGATTTCTGACTTCATAAGTCCCTCTAACTTGATTAACAATTAATTGAGAATCTCCATAAGCTTCTAGGAATTCAATATCCAATTGTTTTGCTACTTGGAGACCAATCAATAAAGCATTATATTCAGCTACATTGTTGGAACATGGCTCATTGAGAGAATAGGCACGGTATATGACCATTTTGTCAGGAGAAACCAAGATGACTCCTACTCCAGAGACAATATTGCCTTTAGGTCCTACTCGTGATGCCCCATCGAAATATAATTGCCATATATCATTCTTCGAAGTCATGTTACAATCCACTACTTCGTCTGGAATGTCTTCATATAACTTCGAAGTTTTCGGTATAGGGTGAGTAGCTAAGAAATCAGCTAACGCTTGGCCTTTCACTGATTTCTGAGGTACATAAACCATATCATAAGGAGTAAGCAACATCGCCCAGGTGGCCAACCTGGAGTTAAGAATGCTAGGTTTTCTCATCAATACCCGAATGGGATTTATTCTAGAGATGACATGAATAGTCTGTCCGATGATGTAATGTCTTGTCTTTTGGACGGCAAAAACCAAAGCTAGACATTCCTTTTCCACAGGAGTATATCTGTGTTCGGCTCCGACCATCATTCTGCTTAGATAATATATTGCTTGTTCATGACCCATATCACTTTTTTGTGCTAGAAGAGCGCCAAGTGAATGATCTAAAGCTCGAACATATAGCAAAAATGGTCTCCCTACCACCGGAGGTACCAGAACAGGTGGATTTGTAAGATATTGCTTAATGTCATTGAAGGCTTTTTGACACGCTTCATCTCAGACGAAAGATACCCCTTTCTTTAATAAACGGGAAAAAGGTTGACATCTCCCAGAAAGATTAGATATAAATCTTCTGATATAGGCAATACGGCCCTGAAAGCCACGAAGTTCTTTCAGATTACGAGGAGGTCACATTTCAAGAATTGCTTTAACCTTATCAGGATCAACATGGATACCTTGAGAGGTAATGACAAATCCTAGAAACTTGCCACTGGAGACTCCTAAGAAAGACTTAGTAGGGTTCATTTTCAATTGATGCTGACGCATCAGTTCAAATAATGTTCTCAAGTCCTGAATGTGATCATCCTTCGATCGACTTTTAACAGCAATGTCATCTACATAGCATTCTACTATCTTCCGTAGATGTTCTTGAAAGATATTGCTCATAGCCCGTTGATATGTGGCACCGGCATTTTTAAGACCAAACGGCATAACTGTATAGCAGTAGACCCCAAGAGGTGTACGAAAAGCAGTATGCTTTTCATCTTCTGGATGCATCTTGATCTGATTGTATCCTGAGAATCCGTCCATGAAAGACATGCGTTCAAAACCACTTATATTGTCTATCATGATATCAGTAATTGGAAGTGGAAATTTATCTTTTGGACAAGCCGTATTAAGATCTCGGTAATCTATACAAACTCGGACTTTTCCGTTCTTCTTCATAACAGGAACAATGTTGGCCACCCAATCTGGGTGTTGTTCTTCACGAACAAAGCCACATGTAATCAGCTTTTTTACTTCTGCCTCAATTGTATCCATCATATCTGGTCTAAAGCGTTGTTGCTGTTGTTTTACAGGCTTGACATCAGGCAAAATATTGAGTTTATGGGTAGCAACTGTAGGATCTAGCCCTGGCATATCTTCATAACTCCATGCAAAGATGTCAATGTAATCTTTTATAAGGTTTATTAGCTCTTCCTTTTCATCTTCAGAAAGATTATTACTGATGAATACTGGTTTGGACGTAACTCCATCTCCGACATCAATCTGGATAACTTCATCTTCTGTAGGTGGCTGTCGTTGTTCAAAACGAAGTTCCCATTGAGTATCCATTTGTTGAGCCCAAGGATCATTTTCAAATGGCTCTGATTCATCATCGGTTTGAACCATATTGACTGAGAGTACTTGCCCAGATTCACAATATGAGGAATGAGAAATATCAGATTCGATGAATAGAATTTCTTCCGATTCTACGTTGTCTTTATATTGATGACTTTGATTATCAGAAGATAAAGTCATTCTTTCAATAAACTTGACAGCCATATACTCGAACAGGAAATCTTTATTGATATCAAAAAGTACAGAATGATCAATATTTATATCATTTACAGTCTGATTGCTACGCTTCGAATTAATCAACAGTGGACCATCATCCGTCTTCTGCGTAGTTTTGCCAAGATTGACAATCAATGGTAGTTCTTGATCATTCGTGCAAGAAGCACGTCCTTTGACCTTAATCATCAAAGGTTGAACTTGGCTTTTAGCAGAAATATTTATTGATTCCTCAGATGAAGTCTGAGTTCTTCCTTTAACCTTGATCATTAAAGGTTGATCATTGACAGGTTGGGATTGGATTCGTCCCTTGACTATGATCTTCAAAGGTTGCTCTTCTGGCGGATCTTCATTAATAGAGTGATCCTCAGAGGGTGATTGATCTTCAGCCATATCTGATATATCTTTCACATGTTGTTGTTTATAAAGCCTTGAATCAGAGAAGTAGGCTTCAACACCCTTGAACGGATTAATATCAGCAAACTCAGTTTTCACAACTCCTTGAGAGTCCACATATTTGAAATATTGGTGAAGAGTTGAAGGCACAATATTGTGCTCATGAATCCACGATCTTCCAAGAAGAATATTGTAGGATACGTCCGAGTTGATAACATAGAAAGTTACCATAGTTCGAAGATCACCAATCTGAATCTGCAGACGAATCTTCCCCAGTGGTTTGCTCTTGCCAGAGTTAAAACCGACTATCGTAGCTGCCTCAATTGCATCCATCATATCTGGTCTAAAGCATCGTTGCTGTTGTTTTACAGGCTTGACATCAGGCAAAATGTTGAGTTTATGGGTAGCAACTGTAGGATCTAGTCCTGGCATATCTTCATAACTCCATGCAAAGATGTCAATGTAATCTTTTATAAGGTTTATTAGCTCTTCCTTTTCATCTTCAGAAAGATTATTACTGATGAATATTGGTTTGGACGTAACTCCATCTCCGACATCATTCTGGATAACTTCATCTTCTGTAGGTGGCTGTCATTGTTCAAAACGAAGTTCCCATTGAGTATCCATTTGTTGAGCCCAAGGATCATTTTCAAATGGCTCTGATTCATCATCGGTTTGAACCATATTGACTGAGAGTACTTGCCCAGATTCACAATATGAGGAATGAGAAATATCGGATTCGATGAATAGAATTTCTTCCGATTCTACGTTGTCTTTATATTGATGACTTTGATTATCAGAAGATAAAGTCATTCTTTCAATAAACTTGACAGCCATATACTCGAACAGAAAATCTTCATTGATATCAAAAAGTACAGAATGATCAATATTTACATCATTTACAGTTTGATTGCTACGCTTCGGATTAATCAACAGTGGACCATCATCCGTCTTCTGCGTAGTTTTGCCAAGATCGACAATCAACGGTAGTTCTGGATCATTCGTACAAGAAGCACGTCCTTTGACCTTAATCATCAAAGGTTGAACTTGGCTTTTAGCAGGAATATTTATTGATTCCTCAGATGAAGTCTGAGTTCTTCCTTTAACCTTGATCATTAAAGGTTGATCATTGACAGGTTGGGATTGGATTCGTCCCTTGACTATGATCTTCAAAGGTTGCTCTTCTGGCGGATCTTCATTAATAGAGTGATCCTCAGAGGGTGATTGATCTTCAGCCATGTCTGATATATCTTTCACATGTTGTTGTTTATAAAGCCTTGAATCAGAGAAGTAGGCTTCAACACCCTTGAACGGATTAATATCAGCAAACTCAGTTTTCACAACTCCTTGGGAGTCCACATATTTGAAACATTGGTGAAGAGTTGAAGGCACAATATTGTGCTCATGAATCTACGGTCTTCCAAGAAGAATATTATAGGATACGTCCGAGTTGATAACATAGAAAGTTACCATAGTTCGAAGATCACCAATCTGAATCTGCAGACGAATCTTTCCTAGTGGTTTGCTCTTGCCAGAGTTAAAACCGACTATCGTAGCTGCCTCAATTGCATCCATCATATCTAGTCTAAAGCATCGTTGCTGTTGTTTTACAGGCTTGACATCAGGCAAAATGTTGAGTTTATGGGTAGCAACTGTAGGATCTAGCCCTGGCATATCTTCATAACTCCATGCAAAGATGTCAATGTAATCTTTTATAAGGTTTATTAGCTCTTTCTTTTCATCTTCAGAAAGATTATTACTGATGAATATTGGTTTGGACGTAACTCCATCTTCGACATCAATATGGATAACTTCATCTTCTGTAGGTGGCTGTCGTTGTTCAAACGAAGTTCCCATTGAGTATCCATTTGTTGAGCCCAAGGATCATTTTCAAATGGCTCTGATTCATCATCGGTTTGAACTATATTGACTGAGAGTACTTGCCCAGATTCACAATATGAGGAATGAGAAATATCGGATTCGATGAATAGAATTTCTTCCGATTCTACGTTGTCTTTATATTGATGACTTTGATTATCAGAAGATAAAGTCATTCTTTCAATAAACTTGACAGCCATATACTCGAACAGAAAATCTTCATTGATATCAAAAAGTACAGAATGATCAATATTTACATCATTTACAGTCTGATTGCTACGCTTCGGATTAATCAACAGTGGGCCATCATCCGTCTTCTGCGTAGTTTTGCCAAGATTGACAATCAACGGTAGTTCTGGATCATTCGTGCAAGAAGCATGTCCTTTGACCTTAATCATCAAAGGTTGAACTTGGCTTTTAGCAGGAATATTTATTGATTCCTCAGATGAAGTCTGAGTTCTTCCTTTAACCTTGATCGTTAAAGGTTGATCATTGACAGGTTGGGATTGGATTCGTCCCTTGACTATGATCTTCAAAGGTTGCTTTTCTGGCGGATCTTCATTAATAGAGTGATCCTCAGAGGGTGATTGATCTTCAGCCATGTCTGATATATCTTTCACATGTTCTTGTTTATAAAGCCTTGAATCAGAGAAGTAGGCTTCAACACCCTTGAACGGATTAATATCAGTAAACTCAGTTTTTACAACTCCTTGGGAGTCCACATATTTGAAACATTGGTGAAGAGTTGAAGGCACAATATTGTGCTCATGAATCCACGGTCTTCCAAGAAGAATATTGTAGGATACGTCCGAGTTGATAACATGGAAAGTTACCATAGTTCGAAGATCACCAATCTGAATCTGCAGACGAATCTTCCCCAGTGGTTTGCTCTTGCCAGAGTTAAAACCGACTATTGTAGTACTAGTGTAAGTCAGCTCACTAGTAGGAATCCTCAGGGGTCTTAGCATACTCTGAAGAATAATACTAATTGAAGACCCAGGATCGATGTAGATCCTATCAATTTCAGTAGATCCAATATATCCAGTGTAACACAGAGGCCTATCATGCTTGTTGTGTTTCAATAGCATATCCTCTTGTGTAAAGGTGATGTTGGGAATTGCTTCCATCACACTATGACATTGTGGACATGACACTGGTATATTATCAGGAGTCTTGAGTTGTGCCAAGCATGAATCTGCTTGAAGTAAAGTTTCGCTCAAAGTCTCTCTGCTTTCTCTGGAAAGGCGAAGCAGTTCAAATATAGAAAGTCTAGCCAGAGTATTGGCTAACTGAGCTAGAATGTCAAATTTGTAAGGCTTCATCACCACCCCCTGATTGGAAACAAGCTTCAATGGGATATCAAAGCGTACTGCCTTCTGTTTCCCCTTTTCAACCACAGACGGTTTAACAGGAACAGGAGAAGGTTGAACTGGTAGAGTCTCCACTACCTCTTCTGCTTCTTTGGAGAATCCCTCATAGTTTTGTGGTTGTCACCCCCATTTCCTGTATTTCGTATTTGTACTCGTGATTTAATTTCGGCATGTATTTTATTTTCTCGACTTGCGGATTTTGGTTTCTCGTAAATGGGTTTTGGACCATGGCTTGGTTTTATTTTGTGGAGTTGGTTTGATTTGGTTTGGTCCACCATGAGTGGAACACCTTAGCCTATCCTCCACCTCCATTCCATCACAACCACCCTCATTAAAATCCACCAACCTTTTCTCTCTCCTCCATAATTCCATTAATTTCTTACTTCTTCTTCTTCCTTCTTCCACACAACTCCCCAACCCATAGGCAAGTACACCTTGCCATCAAATAAGCACCACTTTTTATTTGTCCATTAACTAGATTAGGCCATGGAGAACAACTTTAGAACTTAACATTTTGTGATTTGGAGCTTTCATTCTTCTAGATCTAGGTTTTAACCATTTTCGAAAATCCTTAGTTTTGACCTATTAAACTTTGATTTTTGCTTGTTTTGATGCTTCCATGTGGAAGACAATTCGATTTTACTCAAGTTAGAACTTTGAAAATCTAGATTTGATTTTGATTTGACAAAGTTATGAAGAATTGAAGTTCTTGGTGTTCTTGGACCTGCTCTTGGCCAGGAAGAACATCCCTCTGCCTTGCGCTCTTTAGCGCATGGCCGGTTGCGCACCCCCGGCCTGTGCTCTTTAGCGCAGGACCGATTGCGCATGACCTCAGCCAGTGCCTTGCGCTGCGCTGGATTGCGCTGGCGCAAGCCATCCATGCGCAAGCCAGCCATGCGCAAGCCGACCTCTGCTCAAGCCAGCCTTGCACAATCTACCTCTGCGCAATCCACCCTTGCGTAATCCACCCCTGCGCAGTCTACCTTTGCGCAAAGGCAACTCTTGCGCAGCTCTTCCATGCACAGTACATACTGCGCAGCCCAACCCCTGACCCCCTTGCACAACCTACTTGTCTATGATGAATTGTTATTTCTTTAAGCTTGGCTCTTCTATAGTCCTATATATATTGGTATTTTATTAGATATTTTACGTCCATTTTATATCCTTACGCATTTTTGTCATGAACTGATTTTTACTTAATATGTTTGGAATGACTATTGTACACGGCATGGTATAACAAGGAACTAGCATAACATGACAGTGACCCGTAGTGGTGCACTCCTGACATGACCAACCTGACTTGACAGTGGCCCGTGGCGGCGCACTCTTGACATGTACTTGACTTGACCTGTACTTGACCTGACTTGACTTGACTTGTAACTTGTAACTTGACTCGTATAATCAACTTGACACCGTGGGTGTTCCTGCTTGCTTGCTTGTATAATCCACTTGTCTTGTCTTGCATCATGTCTAGGACGTGACTTTCTGGGTACCACGGCCAGGGACTCGCGCTAAATTGGATTAGGCTAATGATTAGATCAAACTAGAACATGGAGAATTCCCAGTCACAGGCAATCTCGTTATCTGGGCGCTTTAATGGACTTGTAGCTTGCCGACGAGTAGAGCACATTTCCAGCACACTGTCATGTGTTGTACCCTCTAAGTCACCTAAGGGTACATTTGTCTCCCGGGCAATGTATCCACCTATAACTCTCAACCCGCGGAAGGATAACTGGATAGTCTGCAGGGCTTGGGACTGGAATTCTCACTTGCATCTTGTTAGTAATTAGGTTTGTGATAATCCTAGTTAGTTAAAGTAGTAAGCCGTAGTATTTGTTTGGCCGATTGCGAATGGATGGTGTCCAGCCTTGTCTAAGTCTTGTCTAGCTCCAGTACCTGCTATCTCCTGAGCTTGTTTGTTTTACTTATCTTAACGATAAATGAGTAGAGACAGTGAGCTATTCAGGCGAAGGGTTACAACCCCGGTCCTTGTCTGGTTTAAGGATTGTAACCTGGCTCCCGGAATGGTTCCACGTCCCTAGTCGTTTATCGCCCTGTGTACTTTACTATTTGTACTTCTTTTATCCTTATATTCTTATATGCTGGCTTTTGTTCTTATTTGTGGCCTCCTTTGTGGCACTTGCTCTTTCTGGGGTTTGACCCAGCTGGTTTTGTGTGGCCAGATTTCGGAGCATCTCCCGAGGATCTACCGAGCTTCCAGCCCAATGGTGACAACTAGACGGAACCCGGGCCAAGAGTGGGTTTTCCTTTTTGTTTCACCCACTTATATGTAAATTTATTCTTTTGAGGCGTTTAGCCGACGAGCACCTGTTAGCTCGATGCACATTTACATACTGTCTGCCTACGGGCTGTAAAACATGATTAACAAATCCTAGGGTTGATCATGTATGACTGAACTCTTGCTAGTCTTATCATTTTGTACGACTAGCTTCATGATCATCCAATATGTAATATTTGGGACGCCTTATATATATATATTTGATGCTCTAATATCTTGTAACTCTGTTAATTGCTTGAGATTGAGACAATAGGCTTGACCTTAAGAGACTGCTGGCTTGTAGTAAACCCTCATATCTAGACAGCCGTGACCGTATAGTTGAGATGTATTCTATTTCAATATACGTAGCTGGCTATGTCTGCCCCCGCTCTCCAGTATTCTGGTTCTGGGGCATGACATGGTTTAAGTGGTGGCCCATGCAGGTCTTGGCATTCAAGAAATGTGAGGGTTTACCGAATAGATGTCTCAATCAATATTCGTCCTTGATCTCTGCTCGTATCTTCAAATCCCTGAGAATCTCGACCTGATCACATTGCTTGTATCATTGATCTGTCCTGGTCCTTTTCTTATTGTTTCCTATGTCATCTTCTTCAGCGGCATTACTCCCGGACCTGCCAACCAGCCAGAGGAAGCTCGACAAGCACCCCAGCGCCAGGAAGATCAAGCTCAGCACTCTGGAGTAGCCTCCCGAGTTATGTTTCCCGGAGGCTCAGAACCTCCAGTTCAGGCAGCTCCGCCCGTTCAACCAGCTAGACAGGATGAGGGACCTATGGTAGGGCTTATCAGAGAACTGCTTGCATCCCAAGATCGTCAAGGCGACGCCTTGCACCAGGAAGTTCATGATGCACTAAACCGAGGAGGTCTCCAAGGGAATCAGGCGGCCAACAGTTTCAAGCGCTTGAACCCTCCCTTCTTTGACGGCAGTGAAGATGCGATTGCCGCGGACGCTTGGCTTCAGGATACCGAGGTGGTTCTAGAAGCAGCTAGGACACCTGAGAATGAGAAAATAGCGGTGGTACGCCTACAGTTGTTAGACTTGGCTCGCGATTGGTGGGCAGCTCATGCCATGGGATTAGCAGTACCAGTCACTTGGGCGACGTTCAGAGAGAGGTTCCAGACGAAGTACTTCGATGCGGTAGCACGGTACGACCTGCAGACCAGATTCACCAACTTGAAGCAAGGAGGCAGGACGGTCGATCGCTATGCGACCGAGTTTTCCAGGCTGAGTAGGTTTGCCCCCACTTTGGTGGCGACCGAGTTCGATAGGGCTCAGCGGTTCCAGCAAGGGCTGCACTTAGAGATATTATTGGCTGTGGAGCAGTTCGAGCACCAGACGTTCGATGCAGTGTTGAAGGCAGCAAAGAGGCATGAGTATACCTCCCGGAGAATTATGGACAGGACCGGAGGCAGGAAGCGGTCCCACAGTCAGATGCACCAATCATCAGCTCCAGCCCCGGCAGCTAGGGGATTGACCATTGGAACTTCGAGGCGGGCGACCTCAGTGACGTCGGTTCAGCATTCAACCTCGACGTATCCGTAGCAGCAGAAGCAGAAGCAGTCTTCCGTGGTAGGATGTTCGCATTACGGGAAGCCGGGCCATGTAGTGGCAGAGTGTCGTAGGGCATAGGGATTGTGCCTGGCTTGTGGAGAAGAAGACCACCAGATAGGGACCTGCCCGAATAGGGGAGGTCCATCATCATCCAACCTTTCTAGTTCTTCGGTGAGAGGACCAGCCCCAGTTCCAGTCCAACAGCAGCAGCAACAGCAGTACCTGAGGCCATTGTTGCCTCAGGCCCAGGCCTTTCAGCAGCAGAACCAGCAGCAGTTCACCTAGGCTCCAGCACAGAACCGACAGAGGGGTTTCCAGCAGAGGGGACCCGCAGCTAGAGGTCAGGCTATGATAATGACCATGGAAGAAGAAGTTGTACCAGGTGAGGTAGTGGCAGGTACTATTCTCGTCAACACTTTTCCAGCATCTGTATTATTTGATTCTGTGCATCGCATTCATTCATGTCTGCACGATTCGCGACACGGATAGGATTGGAGCCCGAGTCATTATCAGTGAGGCTCAATATACTTACTGGTAATGGTCTTGTGGGAGTAGATCGAGTGTTTTGCTCGTGTCGGATCGTAGTTAGCGGTAGAGAGTTTCCCGCTAGGCTCATAGAGTTTCCTATGGCAGACTATGATGTAGTCCTAGGCATGGATTGGTTGAGGAACCATTATGCTAGGATAGACTGCCATGTTGGCAGAGTTGTCTTTAGTATTCCCGGAGAGCCAGAGTTTTCATTTTTCAGAGGCGCCGTGGAGCCATCTCCTCCAGTATTGCAGATGGCAGTAGCAGCAGTGCAGTTGCCCCGGATAGTTGAAGAGTTTCCAGATGTCTTTCCAGAGGAACTTCTAGGGATGCCACTAGAGCAGGAGATCGAGTTCACCATTGACTTGATTCCCGGGACAGCACCAGTATTAGAGCGAGTCTACAGAATGGCGCCTTCAGAGTTGGAGATTTTATACAAGATGATTGAAGAACTCAGGACCAAGGGATTCATTCATGCAAGTGGATCACCTTAGGAAGCCCCGATGCTTCTTGTGAAAAAGAAGGATGGTACGTCCAGGCTATGTGTTGATTATCGTACCTTGAACTCAGTGACAATCAAGAACAGATACCCGCTCCCGAGGATAGATGACTTGTTTGATCAACTCAAGGGGGCTTCAGTTTTTTCGAAGATAGACTTGCGGTCAGAATACCACCAGATCAGAGTCAGAGAGCAGGACATCCCGAAGACGGCGTTCAGATCTAGGTACGGGCACTGGGAGTTTCTAGTTATGCCCTTTGGAGCGACCAATGCGCCGGCAGTGTTCATGGACCTCATGAACCGTATTTTCATGCCTTACTTGGATCAGTTTGTGATAGTGTTCCTTGATGACATCCTGGTCTACAGCAAGAGTGAAGCAGAGCACGAGCAGCATCTCAGAATTGTCTTCCAGATTCTCAAAGAGCACCAGTTGTACGCCAAGTTCAGTAAATGCGAGTTCTGGCTCGATCGCATTTCTTACTTGGGTCACATCATTACCAGAGGAGGAGTGGAAGTGGATCACCAGAAGATTGTGGCTATCGAGGCATGGCCAGTACCCAGCTCAGTGGCAGAAGTTCGTAGCTTTCTTGGATTGGCCGGCTACTACCGGCGGTTCGTCTCTGATTTTGCAAGGATTTTAGCACCGATGACCCAGTTGACCCGCAAGGATGTGCCGTTCGTTTGGACGGCAGAATGTCAGGAATTATTTGAGAAGTTGAAGCGAGGTTTGATAACGGCTCCCATTCTCACCCTTCCAGATGGGATCGGAGGATTCACAGTTTATTGTGACGCTTCAGGCAGAGGATTGGGATGTGTTTTGATGCAGCATGGAAAGGTAATTGCTTATGCGTCACGTCAACTCCGTGATCATGAGAAGAATTATCTGACCCACGACTTGGAGCTAGCAGCAGTAGTATTTGCACTTAAGTTGTGGAGGCACTACTTGTACGGAGATAGAGTGGAGATCTTTACTGATCATAAGAGCCTGAAGTATGTTTTCACCCAGAAGGATCTTAATATGCGGCAGAGAAAATGGCTCGAGCTACTGGTGGACTACGATGTGGATTTGCTGTATCATCCAGGGAAGGCCAACATTGTAGCAGATGCGTTGAGCCGGAGAGCCGGAGTTTATTTCTTGACGGTGCAACCAGAGCTATTGGCAGATCTTCAGAAGATGGGTATAGAAGTTGTCCTCCCTTCCAATGTGGCCTTGATGGCCAGCCTACAGATTAAGTCCACCATAGTTGAGAAGATCCGGACAGCACAGTTAACAGATTCCAAGATTCAGCGGCTCAGAGCAGAGTGCGAGGCAGGGAGAAGGCCAGAGTTATATATTCATGAGGATGGTACACTTCGACACGGCACGCGTCTTTGTGTACCCAGTGGAGATATCAGACAGAAGGTCATGGCAGAGGCTCACAGTTCGCAGTATTCCATCCACCCAGGCAGCACGAAGATGTACCGAGATATTCATCAACACTTTTGGTGGAATGGTATGAAGAGGGAGATAGCCCGGTATGTCTTTCGATGTTTGGTTTGCCAACAAGTCAAGGCTGAACATCAGAGGCCAGCTGGACTTCTTCAACCCTTGCCGATCCCAGAATGGAAATAGGAACACATAACCATGGATTTCGTGACAGGGTTACCCAGATCTCCGGCAGGCAGAGATGCTATTTGGGTCATTGTAGACAGGCTTACCAAGGTGGCACACTTTCTTCCATTTAGAGTTGGACAGTCGACGGCACAGCTAGCAGAGATGTATCTCAGGCAGATCGTCAGACTTCACGGAGTGCCAGTCAGCATAGTATCAGACAGGGATACGAGATTCACATCGCACTTCTGGCGCAGTCTTCATCAAAGTTTGGGGACTCGTCTCAAGTTCAGCTCAGCGTATCATCCGCAGACAGATGGGCAATCGGAGCGCACTATACAAACCCTCGAAGATATGTTGCGGTCGTGTACCCTTGACTTCGGTGGCTCGTGGGAGGATCACCTGCACCTGGTGGAATTCTCGTACAACAATAGTTTCCAGGCCAGTATCCAGATGGCACCCTTCGAGGCTCTGTATGGTAGGAAGTGCAGATCTCCGTTAGCATGGGACAATGTCGGAGAGAGGCAGATGCTCGGCCCAGAACTGATTTCTCAGACGGTTGAAGTGGTCAGGAAAGTCAGAGATCACCTCCGAGTTGCTCAGGATCGCCAGCGCCATTGGGCCGATGCTCATCGGCGTCCCTTAGAATTTACCGTCGGCGACCATGTATTCCTTAGGATCTCGCCTACCCGCAGCGTCATTCGTTTTGGCGTACGGGGAAAGCTTAGTCCTAGGTATATAGGGCCGTTCGATATTCTAGAGCGAGTTGGCGATGTGTCCTATCGTCTCGCTCTTCCGCCGTCGCTAAGTGAGGTACATGATGTATTCCATGTATCCCAATTAAGACGGTACATCCCAGACCCGAGCTATATCCTAGATCATTCGGAATTGGTTGTTGGTACCAACCTTTCGTATGAGGAGAGGCCTGTGTCTATATTGGACCGGAGAGAAAAGACGCTCAAGAACAAGACTATTAACTTAGTCCGTGTTGCTTGGGGTCATCACTCTCTAGGTGAGTCAACGTGGGAGCGTGAGGACGACATCCGATCGCGATACCCCTACCTGTTTGACTCGTAAGGTATAATGTCTTTCTTGTGCCTTACGCTTTCCCTTCCTTGCTTGCATTGTATGATTGTATGATTGAACTGCTTAGTGTAGCTTGTCTGTGCTTAGTATAGCTTGTCGTGGCAATCTCTAGCTCCTTGATTAAATTTCGAGGACGAAATTCTTTGAAGGTGGGTAGAGTTGTCACCCCCATTTCCTGTATTTCGTATTTGTACTCGTGATTTGATTTCGGCACGTATTTTATTTTCTCGACTTGCGGATTTTGGTTTCTCGTAAATGGATTTTGGACCATGGCTTGGTTTTATTTTGTGGAGTTAGTTTGATTTGGTTTGGTTCACCATGAGTGGAACACCTTAGCCTATCCTCCACCTCTATTCCATCACAACCACCCTCATTAAAACCCATCAACATTTTCTCTCTCCTCCATAATTCCATTAATTTCTTACTTCTTCTTCTTCCTTCTTCCACACAACTCCCCAACCCATAGGCAAGTGCACCTTGCCATCAAATAAGCACCACTTTTTATTTGTCCATTAACTAGATTAGGCCATGGAGAACAACTTTAGAACTTGACATTTTATGATTTGGAGCTTTCATTCTTCTAGATCTAGGTTTTAACCATTTTTGAAAATCCTTAGTTTTGACCTATTAAACTTTGATTTTTGCTTGTTTTGATGCTTCCATGTGGAAGAGAATTCGATTTTACTCAAGTTAGAACTTTGAAAATCTAGATTTGGTTTTGATTTGACAAAGTTATGAAGAATTGAAGTTCTTGGCATTCTTGGACCTGCTCTCGGCCAGGAAGAACATCCCTCTGCCTTGCGCTCTTTAGCGCATGGCCGGTTGCGCACCCCCGGCCTGTGCTCTTTAGCGCAGGGCCGATTGCGCATGACCTCAGCCAGTGCCTTGCGCTGCGCTGGATTGCGCTGGCGCAAGCCATCCATACGCAAGCCAGCCATGTGCAAGCCGACCTCTGCACAAGCCAGCCTTGCGCAATCCACCTCTGCGCAAGCCAGCCTTGCACAATCCACCTCTGCGCAATCCATCCTTGTGCAATCCACCCCTGCGCAGTCTACCCTTGCGCAAGGTAACCCTTGTGCAAGGCAACTCTTGCGCAGCTCTTCCATGCGCAGTACATACCCTGCGCAGCCCAACCCCTGACCCCCTTGCACAACCTACTTGTCTATGATGAATTGTTATTTCTTTAAGCTTGGCTCTTCTATAGTCCTATATATATTGGTATTTTATTAGATATTTTACGTCCATTTTATATCCTTACGCATTTTTGTCATGAACTGATTTTTACTTAATATGTTTGGAATGACTATTGTACACGACATGGTATAACAAGGAACTAGCATAACGTGACAGTGACCCGTAGTGGTGCACTCCTGACATGACCAACCTGACTTGACAGTGGCCCGTGGCGGCGCACTCTTGACATGTACTTGACTTGACCTGTACTTGACCTGACTTGACTTGACTTGTAACTTGTAACTTGACTCGTATAATCAACTTGACACCGTGGGTGTTCCTGCTTGCTTGCTTGTACAATCCACTTGTCTTGTCTTGCATCATGTCTAGGACGTGACTTTCTGGGTACCACGGCCAGGGACTCGCGCTAAATTGGATTAGGCTAATGATTAGATCAAACTAGAACATGGAGAATTTCCAGTCACAGACAATCTCGTTATCTGGGCGCTTTAATGGACTTGTAGCTTGCCGACGAGTAGAGCACATTTCCAGCACACTGTCATGTGTTGCACCCTCTAAGTCACCTAAGGGTACATTTGTCTCCCGGGCAATGTACCCACCTATAACTCTCAACCCGCGGAAGGATAACTGGATAGTCTGCAGGGCTTGGGACTGGAATTCTCACTTGCATCTTGTTAGTAATTAGGTTTGTGATAACCCTAGTTAGTTAAAGTAGTAAGCCGTAGTATTTGTTTGGCCGATTGCGAATGGATGGTGTCCAGCCTTGTCTAAGTCTTGTCTAGCTCCAGTACCTGCTATCTCCTGAGCTTGTTTGTTTTACTTATCTTAACGATAAATGAGTAGAGACAGTGAGCTATTCAGGCGAAGGGTTACAACCCCGGTCCTTGTCTGGTTTAAGGATTGTAACCTGGCTCCCGGAATGGTTTCACGTTCCTAGTCGTTTATCGCCCTGTGTACTTTACTATTTGTACTTCTTTTATCCTTATGTTCTGATATGCTGGCTTTTGTTCTTATTTGTGGCCTCCTTTGTGGCACTTGCTCTTTCTGGGGTTTGACCCAGCTGGTTTTGTGTGGCCAGATTTCGGAGCAGCTCCCGAGGATCTACCGAGCTTCCAGCCCAATGGTGACAACTAGACGGAACCCGGGCCAAGAGTGGGTTTTCCTTTTTGTTTCACCCACTTATATGTAAATTTATTCTTTTGAGACGTTTAGCCGACGAGCACCTGTTAGCTCGATGCACATTTACTTACTGTCTGCCTACGGACTGTAAAACATGATTAACAAATCCTAGGGTTGATCATGTATGACTGAACTCTTGCTAGTCTTATCATTTTATACGACTAGCTTCATGATCATCCAATATGTAATATTTGGGACGCCTTATATATATATATTTGATACTCTAATATCTTGTAACTCTGTTAATTGCTTGAGATTGAGACAATAGGCTTGACCTTAAGAGACTGCTGGCTTGTAGTAAACCCTCATATCTAGACAGCCGTGACCGTATAGTTGAGATGTATTCTATTTCAATATACGTAGCTGGCTATGTCTGCCCCCGCTCTCCAGTATTCTGGTTCTGGGGCATGACAGTGGTACTCTTTTCCAGATCTTGTACCAGCAAAAGATTCTTCTTCAGACTCAGGAGAAGGAAGTACCATATTACAGGATTTAGTCTTTCTTTCCTTAGCCTTCTTCTTGTGAGGGTTGTTACGAGGAACTTCAGAACCCAATCCAGCAGTGGAATTCTGATTTTGAATTTGTAAAGGAAGCCGTATTCCTTTATCATAATTCAAACCTTCTGTCTTTTGAAAGTCGTAACCCATCTTCTTCATGAGATGAACAGATTGCTGACTATACAAGTGAGTGGGCAGCAGACTTTTGACAGGTATTTCAACCGAGGAAGGAGAAGAAGCAAGACCTTCTATCACCTCAGGAGAATGCAGAATAGAAGTCTCTGTATTTACAAGAGGAGGAGGATTAGGAAAAATCCCTGTCGGAGCTTTTTTATAAGCAGCGAAGACTTGTTGTGCTCGATATAAGGGAACACTATTCATGGCTAGCCAATGCTGATGGGTAAGCTTGAGCTTGGTAGGGGGAGCTAGACTTGGAGGACAGATGCTCAGTCCTTTCAGTCTATCTTCTAAAGGAAGGTCATCCCATAGATGATCCAAGTCATCAGAATCTGGAATCACATGAGAAATCATGTTGCAGGTTTTGACTTTCTTGTCCTTCTTGGATTTTGAAGTTTTACCTTCATTTTCCAATTCAGCACTAAGTCAGGATGTACCCACATAATTTCACCATTCTTTAATGTGATGTAGGCCTCAAAAATGAAGTCACGCTGAGTTGATCAGAACAAGTCACACAGAGTGATCCAAGAAGCAGCACAAAAGATACGCTAAGTTCTGCCTGTCCATCTCCTTTAGAAGTCACGCAGAGACAGCTCAGCCATACGTCAGAATCATAATGACTGACAACACAGCAGTCGAGAAACGTCTCCTCGTATGCCACGTATGCACAGAATTCGAGAGATCATCGCCGTCTTTTGCGTGATTTTCAAAATCTTCCTTAACAAGACTCACTCTTCACCAAGTTGGCGTGACTTTGGGTCTTATCTTAATTTAATGCGGCTGACAATATAATCAATGTCAGAGATTCTGTGTCAGACGAAGCGTGCCAAATCAAGACAGCTGGCGGTTTGCGTGGATTCTGAACCTTCTCCTTCCTCAAGTTTGCGTGGATTTTTGAGTTATTCTTCTCAAAGCCTGCGTGAATTCTGAAGTATTCTTCTTCAAAGCTTGCGTGGATTTCGCCTTCAACGAGTCTGCGTCAACGAAACTGCGTGGATTTTTTTGCCTTCAGCAAGACAGCGTGGATTTCATTTCAACTGGAGTACGTGGCAGCCATGCCACCGATCTCTCTCTCGCGTGCCCAGTAACTTGCACACGACTCATGCACTAATGCCATGTGTCCAACAGTTACGGGCCACGTCCAGTAACTACTCACTAACCCTGCGTGTATTTAGAGTCTACGTGACTTTTCAAATGCACTAGTGGTGAGGTAGTTATCTTTTCAGTTACTGTTTTGACTCTATAAATAGAGTTCTTTTTTATTATTCATTGTACAGATACATTGATATCTACTGTCAAAATTTTGACAGCTTTTCTTCTTCGCATAGTCCAAGGGATAAAGCGATCGTCTTCTAGATCGGATTCCTACAGTTGTAATTTTCCCAGATACACAACAAATAAAGAGAATTTCTTTATGGAAAACAAATTGGCGACTCTGCTGGGGAAAACCATCTCCTCTTCTGAGATGGTAACAACTCAATGCGACACTTCGTCTATCGGCTCGACGAAGAAGGTGATGACGATCAAATTCGATCAACTCGCCTATGAAAAAATACAGCGGGCTAAGGGTGGCAAGCCCATTCCAGACTCCATTATCACTGCCAAGTCAAAGGGACACTCTGTCTATGTCCCTAAGAATCAGTTGGCAGTCAATGGTGAAGTCTCTGCCACAGTGTCTACTCCTAACACTGGCAAGAACTCCACTGCAAGCACGCACACTGTTGTGCGCTCGAAGATGACAGTAACTAAAAGTCACGTTGACAGTACTGGCTCCTTAGCCGAATCTGTTCCAGCGTGCAAATTCAATTCTAAAAGTCATGCTGACAGTACTGGCTCTTTAGCCGAATCTGTTCCAGTGTGCAAATTCAATTCTAAAAGTCACGCTGACAGTACTGGCTCTTTAGCCAAATCTGTTCCAGTGTGCAAATTCAACTCTAAAAGTCACGCTGATAGTACTGGCTCCTTAGCCAAATCTATTCCAGTGTACAATCCCACATTCAAAGGTCACGCTGACAGTATCGGCTCCTTAGCCAAATCTGTTCCAGCGTGTAATTCTAAAATCAAAAGTCACGCTAACAGCTCTGGTTCTTTAACCAAGTCTGTTTTAGCGTGTATTTCATCAGAGAAGAATAACTCCTTAGTTATCTCTTCTTCTTCACCGAGTTCTACTAGAACTGGGGGTGGTTTTCCACACAAAGTCCCTTCGAAAAGGAACAACTCTTTAGTTGTTTCTTCTGCTCCTATAGTTTTTACTCCAGGAACAGCTTTGACTGATACTTTTGTTAGTCAAAGGAAAGGAGATGGTCTTTTGACTACTCTTTTTTTTGGACATTCTATGTTTCAACATCTGAATGAGTCTAAGAAGAAACATTCCTTAATGTCTTCTTCTTTGATTTCTTCAAATTGGGCACAGAATCTGTCCATTAAAGAGGGTCTGTTACCAACTCCTAATCAATGGAGTGGTTTAATTCTTCCTTCTCTGCAAATATCCAGATCAATGGAAGGAAAACTCCATGTTTCCAAAATTAATATGTTACCTTCCACTGATTTAAGAACAAAACTCAGCACTTCTGGTGTTAAGAAACCATACCAATTGGATATGAAGATAAAAGATCCAGATGCAGAGTATACAAGAAATTATGTGGCTCACATTAATCACTCTTTGTATAATCAAGAGCCATCAAGACCCAAGAACAGGAAGTATATTCCTCAATCTTCACAAACAGATTTACGGGAATATCTTCAACAGAAGAGAAGGAGTAATTCTATATCAAAGGAACATGCTGAATGTGACTTCTATCCAAGAGTCATAATTCAGTGCAGATGTAAATCAACAGTTCAAGACCATGGTGATCATGCTGAATGTGACTTCCAGCCAAGAGTCACAATGCAATGCAGATGTCAAAATAAACGACAGTCTGTCTTTAATAGGATTCAGTATGAACCTATGCCTGATGAAGATGAGCCTTTGTTTGCCTCTGTCAACATGACTTCTCGGGACACCGGGGGTAGAGTTGATAGTCCAGATGGAGTATATAAAAACACCAGAGCAAGAGTCCTGGCTTCTAGTCAAAGAAATTTGATCCCTGAAATTGACTCTGAATTTCTTGGAGAATCTAACTTCCCACCTCTTTCTACTGGGGGTAATTCTCCTATAGTTGACTTTGATACACGAAGCAATGATTCAGAGCATACAATATCTACTAGTTCATCAATAATCCCTCATACAGTCACGACTTACATGGTTGATGGGAATACTGATGAACCCTCTTCTTCCCTGACTCCTCAAGATCAAAGAATTGCTTCTTTGGAACAGCAAATGAAGTCTATGACTGACACAATGAAGTCAATGTATGAACTCATGACAGCTCAGTTACAAAATCGACAGACTGTATCAGATGCCATACCAGTTGATACTGATATAAGTCCAATACAAGTTCCTCTAGCAGTACAATCCAATACTCCTGGACCTGCTCAACCAAATCCTAGTCTCTCTGGAGCTGGGGGTAGTGCTTACAATGCTGTTCCTCCTCCTAACTATTCTCTACAAGCCACAACTCCACAATCTTCGGGAGTTGTCTCTGAAGAATTGAAAAATCTCAAAACTCAATTCGAGGCATTCAAACAGAAGGATGGTTTACAAAGGTTAGGCATCAAGCAGCCTTATCCGATAGAATGGAAGCAAGTATCATATCCTCCTAAATACAAGCCTCCTACTATCTCATTCTATGATGGAACCACTTCTCCAAGTCAGTTTATCAATCACTTTGAAGTGATGACTGATCAACTACAACCAAGTGATGCCCTCCTTACTCGGGTATTTATTGGATGTCTCAAGGGAATGGCTTATGAATGGTATAGAAGTCTCCCAGATGGGAGTATTACCTCATTCGCTGGTTTCAAACAGATGTTTCTTGAAAGGTTCTATGAAGGGCTTAATGACATGACTATGTCTGCTCTTATTAGAATCAAACAGAAAAATAATGAATCTACAGAGGAATACATTAAACGGTTTCGAAGAGAAGCTCTGAAGATGCCTCTTGGAACTCCTGATGCTGTCACCATTGACACGTGCAAATCAAACTTGTTGCCAATCATCAGTATGTGGACAGGGTCCACTCAATTTCAAGATTGGCCTTCCTTCATAGTCAGTACTAAAGCTGCAGAAATTAGTGCTGAAACCTTCAAAGGTTTAGGAGTGCAGATGACTCCTAAAGAAACAGGGCAAGGGGCTAACAATAAAAATAATGCTCGCAAAGGAAAAGAAACTCTAGAAGTTAATCTTCAGAGCAAAGATGCATCGAATGTTCAAACTCCTGCCTCTACAACTCAACAATCAAGAACACCTCGCCCCAGAGAAGAATATTCTTTTGATGACGACGATGTCCTTGGTATCTTTGAATGTCTGCTGAAAGGTAATAAAATACAATTACCAGAGATCAAGAAACCTGATGAAGCTGGTAAGACAGATCATCCTAAATACTGTCCATATCACAGAATGCTGGGTCATACAATTCGTACATGTTATGTATTGAAAGGAAAGATCCAAGAAATGATTAAATCTGGAGCTATCTCTCTTACTCCAAAAGAGAAGACCGTCACCTCCAACGTTGTCTCTATGCAATTTGGAAATTTCCCTCCTCAACTCCTTGAAAGTAGGATTATTCCTATTCCCAAGGCAACTCTTGACATAGTGAATCTTCCTCCTCCACAGTCTGAAGGATTAGTGCCAATCACTTTGGAAACAGGAAAAATCATGTGGATCCATCCTGATCTAGTGGCAGATTTTGAATCGCCTTCTCCTCAAAAGATTTCTTCTCAAAAATCCAAGAAGGCTGGAAAGATCAAGTCATGTCATATGACTTCTCTTGGGTCTACCTCTGACACAGAGCCAAAAGACAAAGAAGAAGCACTTGTTAGTGCTACTCGAACGGGGAAACCTTACCTAAAGGATTATTCTAAAAATCCTGAAGATCCTACTGATATCCCTTCAGACGCTAAAGATGCTCCTAATGTTCCTCCCGAGAAAGAACCATCTACTGAACCTGTTCCTCCCAAGCCTACGGCTCTGGAGAAAGACAAACAACAGGCTCGGTTTGATAAGCCAATCAAGAAGTCTTCTCCTCTTGGACTTCAGAAGCCTTACAACTTCGACATTTTGGCTCAGCTTGCTAATACTCCCGCTAGAATGTCCCTTTTTGAACTTCTACGTCTTTCCAAAGAGACTCGGGAGACGTTAAGTGAAGCACTTCTACAAGCTGACTCTTGTCTTGCACAATTGAAGAAGCCGGATGCGGAACCTGCCACTTGCTTACATTGCAACAGTGTAGTGAAGATTATCCCAAATATCACCTTTACACAAGACGACATGTTACTGGAGGATAATCGACATGATCGACCTCTCTACTACACTGGTTATATTGATACGATGAAGATAGATCGTATTCTCATTGACCCAGGGTCTGCTATAAGCATAATGCCAAAGAGTTTGTTGGATGAACTAAAAATCCCTCTTCACAAACTCTCTAAGACGGTTACTACTATCTTGGGATTCAATCAAAGCCGAAGTGAGCCTTTGGGAAAGATTCATATGAAGCTTCAGATAGGTGATTTCAGATCTAAAGTCACTTTCTATGTGATCGAGATCGTGGGATCCTATAATCTTCTTCTGGGGAGGCCCTTTCTTCATGAAAATAATGTGGTGCCCTCTACTCTTCATCAATGTTTTAAGTACATTGATAGCAATGGAAGAGTACAAAAAGAAGTTGCTGATATAAATCCCTTCCATGGGGTTGAAGCTTATTTCAATGATTCCCGAATGTATAAAGAAGAATATACAAGGATCATACAAGCTATGGAGAAAGAAGATACACAAAGTGAGACTTTAATAATCCCTGTTAAATGTCGAACTACTCAGCAACAATCTCCTAAACCCTCTGGAGAAGATTCTTTTATCATTCCAGTGAGTGGACGGATCTCTCCGTTACCTCAGTCATCTACTCAGAATACACTGATCATTCCTGTCAGTGGGCGTACTACAGTTCCTATACCTTCACAAGATACTCTGCTAATTCTAGTTGGAGGGCGGACTACTCTTCCTACTCAAACTTCAAGGGAGCTTACCTCTTCTGAGCCATTTGTTATCGATCTTAATCGAAACAAAGCTTCTTCTTCTTCTCCCCCTTTAGTCATTGACTTGGCTAAAATCTCTAAGGCTCAGCCTTCTCCCAATGTAAATATTGCTGCTTTTACATTTAATGAAAAGTCTCCACCTTTGCAGTACGTTGATGTGTGTAATTATGTTCATAGTTATTTACATCTGTTAGATGACTTGAACACAATAACCATAGGAGTTGTACAGACTGTTCATACAGATGTATCTCTAGAACCTGTACAATCTTCATACTTTCTAGTTCCTAGCAGAAAGCCAGGAGACATTCCAATATTCTTCTACAAAGGGCCTCAAAATCCTTCTGATCTTGAAGATGATGACAAAAATGATGATACTGGAAGACTACAACTACGTCGTTATAGTCAGCAATCTAGAGACATCATCAAAAATATGGGCTATGACTTCAGGACTGGCCTTAATAATGGAAAAGGAAGAAAAATGCCTGTCCGGATTCCTCCTTTGAAATATGGAAGGACGAAATGCGGATTGGGTTATACTGCTCCCACTCCTTTCATCAATATTATCCATGAAGATCTTGAGTCTGACGAAGATAAGAGATCTGATTCTTCTAGTACCACTTCTTGGGATTCCGATACGAGTATCGGTGACTTCTATTGCAACCTTCTGTCTTCTAACATGGTTTCTATTGACCATTCTGAAGAAAGTGATGAAGACGAAGAAGAGTTTGAAATCTCACCTGAATCAGAACAGTGGGCCCAAAGATTAGATAATCAATGGGAGTTCCGTTTCGAGCAAAAAGAACCTCCGACTGAAGATAAACTTGTTCAAATAGATGTTGGTGAAGAGGGGTCTCCCAAACCAATATTCATCAGTGAAAGTCTTTCAGAAACTGATAAGAAAGACATGATCAAACTCATTCGTGATTACATCGATGTCTTTGCTTGGAGTTATGAAGATATGCCAGGGCTTGATCCTCAAATTGCAACTCACAAGCTCAACATCTTGTCGAATGCTAAACCGGTCAAACAACAACAGCGACGATTTCGTCCGGACATCATGGATGCAATTGAAGCTGAAGTCAATAAACTTATTACATCTGGGTTTATTAGAGAGGAACAACATCCCGATTGGGTGGCTAATATTGTTCCTGTTCTTAAAAAGACTGGCAAGATCAGAGTATGCATAGACTTTTGCGATCTCAATGCGGCATGTCCTAAAGACGAATTCCCTCTACCAATCACTGATGTCATGGTTGATAATACTTGTGGATTCGAACGAATGTCATTCATGGACGGGTATTCTGGGTATAATCAGATCAAAATGTTCCCAGAAGACGAGAAGCACACTTCTTTCAGAACGCCGATTGGTACATACTGCTATACAGTTATGCCATTCGGTCTCAAGAATGCAGGAGCAACTTATCAACGAGCTATGAGTACTATATTCCGTGAACATTTGCGAAAAACAGTCGAATGCTATGTTGATGATATTGCAGTCAAAAGTCGACAAAAGGAGGATCATATCCAAGATTTGAAGACTATATTTGATCTAATGCGTAAGCATCAATTAAAGATGAACCCTACTAAGTCCTTCTTAGGCGTCTCTAGTGGTAAATTTCTCGGCTTCGTCATTACCTCTAAAGGTATACACGTGGATCCCGAGAAGATCAAAGCCATCCAAGAGATGCGTCCTCCACGCACCTTAAAAGAGCTACGAGAATTTCAAGGAAGAATTGCTTATATCAGGAGATGTATCTCTAATTTATCAGGACGCTGCAGACCATTCAACAAACTTATGAAGAAAGGTGTCTCTTTTGTCTGGAATGATGAATGTCAGAAAGCATTCGATGATATAAAACAATATCTGATGAGCCCTCCAGTATTGGTACCTCCCGTCTCAGGAATACCGTTCCTCCTCTATACTCGAGCAATGAGTCATTCATTGGGTGCATTACTCGCTCAAAAGGATCAAAATGGCCATGAACAGGCCATTTATTATCTCAGTCGTACTATGACCAGAGCTGAACCTCGATATTCACCAGTTGAAAAGGAATGTCTAGCCTTGATGTTTGCTGTCCAAAAGATACGTCATTATATCATTGGCCAGACTATTCATGTCATCTCCAGGATCAATCCTATACGGATCATGATGAAGAAATCCAGTGTTTTGAATTCTCGATTGGCTAACTGGGGAATCCTACTTGCTCAGTATGATATGCACTATATTCCTCAGAAATCAGTCAAGGGACAAGCTTTAGCTAATTTTCTGGCTGCTCACTCAATTCCAGAAAATTCAAAACTCTATGATGAAATCCAGATGAAGTCCTAGATTCAAATCAAATTGCTGAAGAAGATCCTACTTGGCGTCTATTCTTTGATGGAGCGTCAAGAATTGGTCCTAATGGCGATATTGTTGCTGGAGTTGGAATTGTTCTTGTATCGCCAGAAGGTCTTGCCATCCAAAGAGCTTATTCTCTCGATCAGCCGTGTTCAAACAATGTAGCTGAGTACAACGCATTGCTTATTGGTCTTCAACTCGCTAAACATCTGAATATTCAACATTTGGAAGCGTATAGAGACTCTAAACTTATTGTCAATCAGATCAGGGGTACTTATGAAGTTCGCCATCAAGATCTGGTTCCTTATCATAGAGTGGCCATATCTATGGCCTCATCATTTAAGGAATTCTTCATTGAACATGTTAGGCGAGCATGTAACACAGAAGCTGATGCCCTTGCTAATCTTGCAGCGGTGTTGGCTATCCCAATCAGACGGCAACAAATGATCGTTGTTCGTAATCGAGAATTATTTCATCTTGAAAATAACCTGACTCTAGGACTTCCAGTTGACATTGAAGAATCAACATCTCATGACGTCAACACAACAAGAGGATTTGGATTTAGTCGTAAATCGATATCATCTTCATCCGATTCCAGCATGGAATTCATCTTCAGTAACTCGACTGAGAATCAGAATACGGATAAAGATTGGAGACTTCCTTTCTTAGATCTTGTATTGTATGATATTCTTCCGGATGATCCGAGTGAGGCAGCATCTAACAGACGACGATAACTCAGATTCTATTACAATCATACAACAAAGACCTTATATCGTCGAGCTTATGATGGTTTACTCCTTCGGTGCATTGCCGGTGATGAAGCCCAACAAGTTATTCGTGAAGCACATGATGGAATTTGTGGAGCACATCAACCTGGGCCAAAACTTCAAGACCGTATTCGACGGATGGGATATTATTGGCCAACTATGGTATCAGATACCATTGAATATGCAAGGAAATGCAAAGCTTGCCAAATCCATGCGGATTTTATACATCAACCTTCGGAATTTCTACATCCGACGGCAGCATCATGGCCCTTCGAAGCTTGGGGCATGGACATTGTCGGCCCGATCAATCCTCCATCATCTAAAGGTCATCGGTTCATTCTCGCAATAACCGATTACTTCTCCAAATGGACCGAAGCTATTCCTTTATCTGAAGTTAAGACGTTTAATGTCATCAGCTTTATTAAGCACCACGTCATCTACAGATTTGGTGTTCCTCGACGCATTGTTCATGATAACGGACCACAGTTCGTCAGCCAGAAATTTACTCGGTTCTGTGACGATCACCGGATCAATAATGTTGCTTCTACCGTATATAATCCAGCAGCTAACGGATTGGCAGAAGCTTTCAACAAGACTATCATCAAACTCCTAAAGAAGTTTGTCTCCACTAACAAACGTAATTGGAGTGACAAGCTCGGGGAATGCTTGTGGGCTTATCGCACTACAGTCCGTAATGCTACTAAGTGTACACCTTTCTCTCTGGTGTACGGATCTGAGGCTGTTCTCCCATTAGAGATTCAAATTCCTTCTTTAAGGATAGCAATCGCTAATGAACTCACTGCCGAAAATAATGATCGTCTTCGACTTCAAGAATTGGAGGCTCTGGATGAAAAACGGTTATCTGCTCAACAGAATATTGAATTCTATCAAGCTAGAATTTCAAGGGCTTTTAACAAGAAAGTCAGAATTCGAACATTTCAGAAAGGAGAACTTGTGCTTACTGTCAGACGCCCGATGACTATGACACACATGAATAAGGGCAAGTTTGATGCAAAATGGGAAGGTCCATTCATTGTCAATAAGATCTTTTCTAATGGGGCTTATCAACTCACTACTCTAGATGGTAAAGCCACTATGATGCCCATCAACGACAAATTCTTGAAGAAGTACTACGTCTGATATTTCTATCAAGATTGTCCTCCCATCACTCTCCAGCTGTTTCATTGTTCTTTCCGAAGAATCATTCTGATATCTATTATCCCCAGTGGAGATAGGTATTCTACTTTGTATCGTTTTCTCAACAAATTTGATATCCAGAAAATCATGTCCACATTACCTCTGAATTTTCTATCTCAATATCATATTTATGAAAATGATATTTAGTCTTTCTGATTTCTGAGTCAAAAGATCAATGAATAAAGGCAAATATAAAGTAGGAAGGATATATCGTAAACAAAGTTTCCTTAAACGGAGTTTATTTGAGACAAATCCCTCAAGGAAAAAAAAAGTACATCATCATGGAAGATCACTATGATCCCTTTCATATTTGGGACGAGGATCACATACATAATCAGCAAAAGAATTGAATACATCTTTTCCTGACCGCACCAAGAATTGACAGGCAGCCAGCCTCATTGCTTCTTCTTCTTCGGTTTCTCCTGGTTCGACCAGGAAGTCCAGGATATCTTTTGGCGGCTTGGGAGTAGACAAGCTTTCGTCCATTTCCTTCTTCTGCGGAGGTGGATGTTCTTTAACACCTTCAGTAGCTTCAAGGGCGACTTCGGCCTTCTTTATGTTCTCTTCAAAAGACATTGTGGATAAAATGCGATCCTTCTATTCAAATATATGCTCTATTTATAGGCATATGGTTACAAGGTTCGAAGGGACGTATTCTTTCCCGATACTCAGTTCGTCCATTCATTTCTCATATTCATCCGACGTTTCACATGTTCATTAATACTTGACGGTTCGTCCGTTCATTTATTACATTCACTCGACAGTTCATCTATTCATCATTTCTTAACGGTTCATCCGTTCATAATCTTCTATCAGTTCATTAAGTGGGGATTCGTTATTTATCATGTTTTCATAACCTCTGAATCAATTCTGAATCTGCTTACTCATTTGTCATGTTTTGACCTCTGTATAGAAATCAATCTATTTTCTTTTGAGTTCCTATATATTATCATGTCCATAATACCTCTGATAATATCATATACTCTAAAAACAGAAAAGATGATTTTATTATCTATCATGTCCACAATTCATCCACAAATACAAATCATTGAGCATAGAAGAATTGTCATTTCCATTCCCATTTCACCACAAAAAGTCTATTACATTTTCTTAGACTTTCCTACAAATCATAATGGAAATCTATTACAAATCTTGGATTTTCATTCTATGTACAACTGAGATCTATTTCTTCTTGGATCTTCTCTGGCAATCTCGTTGTTTGTGGCAATTCCTGGGTGTCCAGCAGGAATCAAACTCTGGTCTTATCTCTCAGACGAGAGGAGAACCACAGAGTAGGGCAACACGAAAATGTGCTGCTGCCAATACAACTGGTGGATGGGGGTAACCTCTCAAGAAAGACAGGAATGTATCCAAACCTTGGGATACAATTCCTGGTTCTGCCTTGAAAGGAACTCTACTACCTAATCTCTCGGTAGTAAAGTTAACTCCATCATCCAACTCTCGTGTATAAAGGCTCTTCCTACCATCTAAGGAAGACCCTTCTATCTCATGAAGAGTTCTGAGTTGTCTGATTTACGCGTCAAAAGCGTATGAGCTCCCTGATGTAGATGTCAGAAGAACATTGTCCACAGCATCCATATCACCAATGCCAGTTCTGAAGAAGGTTTTCAGCCAAAATTCTGTAAGAAACAGTAAAGAAAAATCAGTCAACAGAAACTGGCCAAGCAAAGACAGATGCATTCTGTTCATTTCAGGAAGATGAATTTGTCCTTAGCAAACAAAAAAATTTGATGCGTGTATATTGAACTTACCGCTGAGTTTGCTGCTAAGGATTGACAGATCCATGTCTGGTAGCGTGCACAGAGATTTGACATCAGACAACATGGCTTTCCTATTTCCTTCTCATAGAAAATTCATTCTCAGAAGAGAGGAAGAAGAATGGGAAGATGAGTTTGCGTGGAGTTCATCCATCTATTTAAAGGGTCAAGTGCAGGTCTATTCTTGGAAAAGATCCGCATAAATAGCGCTCGTAAATTGTGGAATGAGTGTCACGTGTACTTCGGAAGACCGTGCAACATTGGAAACAGTCAAAGAGTGCTAATTAATCTTCTTCATTAAAAGGCACGCAGATCAAACACAAAAGTTGTACTTCATTCTTTAAACAGGCACTGATGGCCTTACAAAAAGACAAAAAAAAAGTGCAACAAAAGCGTAGAAAGTTACGCCCTATTTTCCAGAGCGGCTAAGTTTGATGCCTAACTCCTCTACGCTCTTAACTCCCAGGCGATGCAATAGAGTCTCGAGCATTTCACGCTTCTCCATAAGGCTTCGCTTATCAGAAGAAGACGAGCCATCCAATCCAAAGTAGCTCAAGAGGTTCTTGGCTAATTGCGTGGTGTCGTCCTTGAGCTCAATAACGACAGGTTCGGGTTCTTTACCCCCAAAAGTGGGGTCACCATGGGAACAAAAGCCCAACTTGCGTGCTTCCTCTTCAGCTGCTTCCTTTGGGGTCATATTTTCGAGAGATGAAGTCAAAACTGAGAATCACTCCCTGTTTATATAACAGATCTCGTCGACAGTTCATATTCCACCATAAATTGGACGCAATCAGTCTCGGAGAACGAAGAGTCATTATGACATTTAATAAGTTCATTTGGATGTTTTCAAAGAACTTCGAAGTCTTTTCGACTTCCGAAAAATTTTGGAGCCATCTCAGCGTGACTTTAACTCATTTCATCATCTCTATTTCAAAGTATTTCGAAAATATTTTATCATTTTTCGAAAACTTTGAAGGGGGTTTTGTAGGCCTCAAAAATAAAGTCACGCTGAGTTGATCAGAACAAGTCACACAGAGTGATCCAAGAAGCAGCACAAAAGATACGCTAAGTTCTGCCTGTCCATCTCCTTTAGAAGTCACGCAGAGACAGCTCAGCCATACGTCAGAATCATAATGACTGACAACACAGCAGTCGAGAAACGTCTCCTCGTATGCCACGTATGCACAGAATTCGAGAGATCATCGCCGTCTTTTGCGTGATTTTCGAAATCTTCCTTAACAAGACTCACTCTTCACCAAGTTGGCGTGACTTTGGGTCTTATCTTCATTTAATACGGCTGACAATATAATCAATGTCAGAGATTCTGTGTCAGACGAAGCGTGCCAAATCAAGAAAGCTGGCGGTTTGCGTGGATTCTGAACCTTCTCCTTCCTCAAGTTTGCATGGATTTTGAGTTATTCTTCTCAAAGCCCGCATGAATTCTGAAGTATTCTTCTTCAAAGCTTGCGTGGATTTCGCCTTCAACGAGTCTGCATCAACGAAACTGCATGGATTTTTTTGCCTTCAGCAAGACAGCGTGGATTTTATTTCAACTGGAGTACGTGGCAGCCATGCCACCGATCTCTCTCTCGCGTGCCCAGTAACTTGCACACGACTCATGCACTAATGCCATGTGTCCAACAGTTATGGGCCACGTCTAGTAACTACTCACTAACCCTGCGTGTATTTAGAGTCTGCGTGACTTTTCAAATGCACTAGTGGTGAGGTAGTTATCTTTTCAGTTACTATTTTGACTCTATAAATAGAGTTCTTTTTTATTATTCATTGTACAGATACATTGATATCTACTGTCAAAATTTTGAGAGCTTTTCTTCTTCGCATAGTCCAAGGGATAAAGCGATCGTCTTCTAGATCGGATTCCTACAGTTGTAATTTTCCCAGATACACAACAAATAAAGAGAATTTCTTTATGGAAAACATGTGAGTGGCAGCAATCCTGTATTTTCTTCTCTGGCATGCGGGATATTCACGATCTTCATCGTCGCCTTCGGAATTGGAATAATTCCATCTGGGACTTGCTGTGGAGGAAAATCCTCGAACTGAAGAGAAACCATATTGGTCGTAACCGTATGGTCATCATTGGTTAAAGCGATAGCACCACCATTTATCAGTTCTTGAATCTTCTTTTTCAAGACATAGCAAGCACTGGTAGGATGATTAATGTATCTATAATAGATACAATATTTGGGATTGTCAGTCAGATTCACCTCATTAGGTCTTTTTGGCTCTGGAATCTGAAGTTTGCCACTTTTTACCAGACACTGAAATATCCCTGGAATATCACTTTCGTCAAAAGAGTATTCTTCCTTTGACCTGGAGGATTCCTGATTACCTGACGTCGTTTTATTCTTGGAAAGATTGACCATAAGAGTGTCTTTTCCTTTCACATTACGATTGCCAGGATTATTACCAGGATTACTCTTCTTTCCTTTATCCTCTGAAACGAAAATCATTCCATGTTCCCGAGCCAACCTACCATTGGTTTCGGCAGAAACTGCTGCTATAATAAATGAAGCCCAATCTGAGAATTGGGAACCTGTGAAGACAGCAATGGATGGTCGCAGATTCATCTTGCATGTATCGATCAATGCTGAATCTGGCATACCAGGAGGCATCTTTAGAGTAGCCTGTCGGAAACGTTCGATGAACGTCCGAGTATCTTCTTTCTCTTTTTGTTTTATTTCTATTAAGGAGGACATGTTCATGTCCATACCTCCTTCATAGAAGCGGGAGAGAAATATTGCCTTGAATTCGTCAAAAGACGAAATAGAGTTATCGGGTAAGCTACGATACCAGTCACAAGCCGAACCCGTCAAACACCCAATGAACACTCGAGTGAGAAGAGCATCATTTTTCTGCAAGTGTACAGTCATAATATCAAAGTAATTGATTTATTGACTGGAAGATGCTTTTCCATCGAATAAAACCATGGATTGTGGCTTGAACTTCGGTGGAAAGGGTACATCATTCCAATGAGGAGGATAGGGTTGCTTAATCCCTAACCTCTGGAGCTGATCTTTGTGCCTCAAAACCTCAAACTGTGCTTTGAGTTCACGCACTGCTTGAATAGCTTCACTGGTTTGAGGAAGCACATTTGATTGAATAGTCATTGGATGTACCGTAACCCCTACTGGAGGTGGTACATCTTTCGGAATGATAGGATCTGGAGATGCAGAATTTTGATTAACAGCAGGTTCTTGAATATTCAAAGGTATATCAGCCCCTTGACTATCTTGAGTTTGTGCTGCTGCTGGTACCGGAGTTATTACTGAGGGCTAAGCAGTTTGCTGATTCAAAATTATTTGGTGCATGATTTGCACCATGTTGAGCATGTCTTTCAATGATTGCTCCATGGAAGTGAGACGTTGTTCCGTATTAGCAGATGACGTCTCCGGTTCATCTCCAACAGCGTAGGATTCAACTTCTCTTGAAGATATAGAGGGATTAGTATAAAAATATGAATCCACACTATCGGTATCAGACTCAACAGATTGAGTACCCCCAGCTTCTGAATCAGAATTCTGTAATTGTCCTTGTCTTCTTGATCGAGTGTTATGATATACTCCTTCAAAGGAATCAAGAAGTCTGTTGAACTGTTGCTGACCTGGGGTTTGGGACGTATTTCGTCTTGGACGTCGTCCTCTGTTAGTATGAGATGCCATGTTGACTGATGCATATGACAACTCATCTTTTTGGTCTTCAGCTTGATGTTGAAGTAAAAAAATTCAGTCGATCAAAAACTGACCGTTTTGAAGCTGGACAACAACAATTGATCACAACTTGATGAAATCCACATTGATGTCTTTCTTGGGGGAGCATCACCGGAGATTGTGAATTCTTACGCTTTTGCATTAGCAATTCACGTAAGTCAAAAGAAGTGGAAGGAAGATTCTTCTTTATTACATTTGGGGTAGAAAAATGTTTAGTCCCCTGTGTATAAAGAAGATTACTGGCTTCATTCGCAGAACCAAACTGTACATTTTTACGTGTTTGGAGTTGTGTGCGTAAATCCTGAGATTTAGCACGAAGGACTCCATTTTCATGGCGTGTGATTTGCAAGTTTGGTACTTTGCGTAACGCAGTATAAGAAGATTGTTGGTGTAGGACAGAAGTTTTACCAACATCACTTTTACGCTGTATGCGTTTAGGTACATTCACATTAGATGTGCAAACATCGTTGTGAATTTTATCTACACTGTCACAGACAGGAGATTTACCTTTACGCGTAACACGTAAAAATTGATTATCTACCACATCACAGATGGGAGATTTTGTTTTACGCGAGGAGCGTAATTTGTGTGAATCTACCACGTCACCGACGGAAGATGGATTCTTACACTCAGAAACATTAGAATCTGCCACATTACAAATGGGAGACTCATTCTTATGCCTTGAGCGTAAAATTTGGTTCTTACCCACTGAGCGTAAAACTGGATTCTTACGCAGTGGGCGTGAAACCTGATTATCTTCTCCGTTACAAACGGGAGATAAATCATCACACTTTGAGTGTAACTCTGAAGTAAGGACTGCCTCGTTACGAACGGGACCCCTACGACAGGAGTGGAAAGAATTCCCTTTTCCCCAGAAGTCACAGAGAGATCAGAAACCACTTTGGATTTGGGAATCCAAACTTTTCATGCTTTGCGAGACTTTTGAACATTGGAGTGGCGAGAACCACCCCCAGTTCGGAGCATTTCTTCATAGGCAGTCTGGTCGAAGTGTACAACCAGAGTCTTCTTAGTCGAACCGACTGAAACATCATCATATTGAGCAATCACTTCCTCGTCGGAGGAGAAAGTCGTCCCCAGCAGAGTCACCATTTTGTTTCACTTAACAAAATTGCCAAACAAAAGTGTTTGATTTTGAAAATAAAACGAGAAAAAGTACAAGAAGTACAAATTTGATTCCGGAAAAGTATTGCTATGGAAGTCTGATTCGTAAATGATCACTTTGTTCCTTGGACCATATGATAATGAAGAAGATCACTGCTTGAAGTAGAACAACTTGGAAGAACTAAGTCACCAGAAAGGTATCGACGCACTTGGGCACTGATGGCGAGGCCGAATGCTTTCCTGCTTTGCTTCACTCTGTTCTGGAAGAAAAGTTGAAGAAGAATGCTCTGGAGAATCGAAATCTCGAAGTATTGATCTCTGTATTCTCTCTTGTTCTCTTCCTGTTCGTCCTTGTGTTTGAGAAAAATGAGTCTATTTATAGACTGGGGCTTCTGTGCGTAAAAAGACACCAAAATCTGTCTTTACGCTAACAACTGCCACCCATGATCAGAGTCATCCTTTGTATATGTTGACACGCGCCCCATCATTTCAGTGAGAATAGGATGCATGTACACACGTTCTTCGAAATATATGGCATGAAGGCCATGTAAGCAAACCACGTTCCATAGTGGCCAGAAAGAATAGGGCGTAAAAAACAGCTCCAACATCCTCTGAGCGTAAAACAGAGAGATGAGCGTAAAATAGCTCTGTCATAGGTTCCCTGCGTAAAGTGGTTATTGAGTAACCTTGAGCGTAAAATGGCTCAAATAGACTTTACACACACATTATTTTATGAGCGTAAGAACTCATGTAAAACTCCGTACGTAAAAGAAACCGTTCAATGAGCGTAAAGTAGCTCGATCTCCATAAACGACAACAATGGTTTTTGTATAAGACAAATTCCATTGAATTATGTGGTAAATGCCATCATTAATATCTTTATGTCAGAATTTGCATTAAATGCTAGATTTGACAGCTTTGTCCAACGTGAAAGAGGCTGCTCTGTCCTTGGCGTAAAACCATCAGTGTGGACCCAAGCGTAAAATGATCAGCCTGCTTAGGCGTAAAAGAGGTTATCCGCTCTTGCTTGGTGTAGAAAACCAATAATTTATGAATGAGATGACTCTTGCTTTGAAGCACTTTTTACGCTCCTACAACCATCTTGTACAGGATCAAGACAAGACTGATTGAACTTCATCCAACATTTCACGGCCAAACAATAAGTACGGCTTGATACTTTAACTAACTAGGGTTATCACAAGCCTAATTACTAATAACATGCAGCGAGATTATTTCACAGCCACAAGCCCTGCAGACCATCCAGGCTATCCGGATGCAATTAGAGTTGAATTCAAGTGGGTACATCGTCCAGGAAATACATGTACCCTTAGGTGACTTAGAGGGTGCAACACATGATAGTGTGCTGGAAATGTGCCCTACTCGACGGCAGGCTATAGATCCCAAGTGGGGCGCCCAGATAACGGGATTGCCTGTAGCTGGGAAAATCTCTTCATGACTACTGGATTATTCTAGTGGTTAGCCTTAGTTGATTTCAGTGGGTTCCCCTGACCGTGGTACTCAGGGATCCCCGTCCTAGACATGATGTAAGACAAGACGGATTCATTTGTACAAGCACAATCGTCCACGGTGTCCAAGTTATTCAATCTTGTCAAGTCATGCTAGCCGTCGCAACAGCCTTCGAGATATATCGTGTCAGGTTTACATGTCAAAAGTGCGCCACGTCGGGCCACTATCAAGAATTATCATGTCAAGTTATCATGTCAAATTGTCAGGTCAAGTTATCTTGTCAGGAGTGCACCACGGCGGGTCACTTTCAAGTCATGTCATTATCAAGGAGGGGAGAAACTTGTGCAATTAAATAATAATATAATATAATATATATATATTCTTGAAGCCAAGGAGAAACTCTACAACTTTCATGTTGGGAGTAGGAAGAAATTCTGACCACAATTCAGGCAAATAAAATATTTAAACAATCAAAGTGGGACCCATGCGGTCCAGAAGTGGGAGAACAAACATGCGGTCAAAGAGAGTGGGAGGCCACCGATGCGGCTCCAAAATTATTTAAATAAAATCAGTCAAACATTTAAGGCCAGCAAGCCATATGCGGCTAGCATACAATTGTGCATGCGACCAAGAGTGGGAGGGACCCTATGCGGCCAAGAAAGTAGAAGACCATCCATGCGGCCAGGAAACAATAAATAGGCCATAAAATCGAATAAGACAAAAGACAGTGAGACCCTCATTAAATGCAAACTCCCACTTCAGCAAGCAAGTCAACTAAAAGAAGCTATGTGGGACCCCCACAATTAATGCAATAAGAAAAAGGTTCACGTGAGCTACCTAATTAAGGGTTCACGTGGCCAAAATATTAGATAGTGGGAGAAGGGAGCCTATGCGGCTCACCTTAGATTCCATGCAAAAATACAACATGCAAATAATAATAATATTTAATGGCCAAAGGCTATGCGGCTCTGCATCAAGCAATTGCTAATGCTATAAATGTCCATGCGGCTCACCCTCACATTTGCTTGCATGAAAGTACAAACAAATAATAAAGAAATAATGGCCATGTGGCTGGCATGTATTGCCAATGCATGCGGCTAGGTTTGAAAAGTGTTAGGAAATGCATTCAGGTAGGAAAATGCATTAGGAAATGTATTTAAAGAAAATGCATTTAAATGCATTCTTAAACAGTGTATTACATTACAGTGCATTAACCAAGCATTTCAAAGGAAAGCATTAATCCAAGCATTATATTATCATGGTGCTTTCCAAAGGAAAGCATTAATCCAAGCATTCCTAAACAATGCGGCTAGCTTTCCAAAGGAAAGTATGAACCATGCATTACATTATAATGCATTAACCATGCATTAATGCATTCATATGCGGCTGCTAAAGAGACCCATGCGGCATGCGGCCATGCTTGTTTAATAAGCAAGCTTGCTAAGGAGACCCATGCGGCCACTAGCTGATGCCATGCAAAAAGGAATAATGCACATAAGAAGTGCAATAAATGCTAAGGTATTTGCAGAATAATTAATGTGCTGGTGCACATGGGCTAATGCTTTTCCTAATGGATTAATGCATTAATGCATTAATCCTATCCATATGCGGCCACAGCTCAGTACATGCATTGTATGGGGCTAGAATAGAGAGAGGGAAATTGCATGCGGCCATGCTAATGCTTTTTCCTATGCGGCTCACTCTGGAAAAATGCATTAACAAATGCATTACTAATAATTGCCTATGGGCACACGTGGGTGCTGATGCATACCATTCTTAATTCATTAAATAGTGGTGCCTATGCGGCTCACTGATTGTATTGCATTAAATGATGCATGCAAAAATAAATGCTGGCTATTGCATTTATAGGCCATGCGGCTGAGTGCAAAAATGTCCATGTGGCTCAGCAAAATTTCATAGGTCAAATTTGGACCAAACGAAATTCTCTGCAACATGGGATCACCAACTTAGCAAAATATGCAAGTTTGATGGATCAAAATCCTGGAAACCGAAATTATCACAAAACTAGATCTACAAAAATTTAACCATAGAAATAAAAAATGCCAAGTACTAAAGTGGGTTAGAAACACATGAGGAAGACAATGGAACAATAAAAATGGACTTCCTCCATGAAGCAAGATGCACTTGCCTAAGCTCTCCACTCTCTCCTGGTAGGTAAGGAAGTAATGATGGAGAAGAAGAAATGAGTAATGAGTAATAATGGAAGAGAGAGAGTGGGATAGATATTTATGGTGGGAGTGGTGGTAGGTGGGAGTGGTTCTCCACATAAAACCAAACCAAGCCAACCCACTAAACCGAACCAAACCAAGCCAATGCAATCCCATGATGAACCATACTAATGCAACATGCAAAAATAAAAATCCAAGGGTAACTAATTATGACAACCAAAATACGAGTCCGAAATACGTACACGTATTCCCAATACGTGATACGAACCACGGGCATTACATGTAGACATACCCCAATCTGGAATCTTCCAACTGGAATCTACTAGAATCTACTGGAATGATAGCCATCTCACACCCGACCAGGTGTGTGATGTGCCGTATTACCTACAGCCGTTTACATGTCGATCTCGATATTTTAAAACACACTGCTAGAGTATAGGCTGGACTCACCCTGGAATCATTGATCACTATGACTGGAATCGTCCCTTACTGGATTCATCTTGTATTAGATTCATCTTGTACTGGACTTACATTGGAGTTACACTTGTCTACATTGCTGTCTGGACTTTATATCATATTATCCTGGTTCAGCTAGTTCTATTTTTACAGTCTTCATTGCTATGATTCTTCTCTTGTTTAGTTATTTACTTTCCTTGTACTTATCTGTCTTTCTTACCATCACCTGAATATAAACTGTCATATTCATCAATACAACTGTCTATAACTGTTTTATAGTTCTCTGTCATTTACTTGGGTTTTCTAGATGAGATTGTGCTCGTTCCTGTCCTGACTGGACCAGTTGAAAATTTTACAGATGATTGCCCTGAGGACAAATGCCCTACATATTACGGACCAGGAGACGGGTTAGCTACCTTTGGCCCCGACACTCAGGAGTGATCGGGATTTAGTTTAGTAGACTGGCATCTGTTTTCATTTGGAGCTTGTTGTATAGAATTGTGACTTGAGTTGTATTTGAGATTGTTCGAGATGTTGTTATTATTTCAGTAGTTATTGTTGTCTTCAATTTTTTAGTTATATTTCTGTGTTATCTTATCGTGCTTAGACTGTGATTGAGTTACACCATATCTTATACTTGTCCTCCGTTCGGAGTTGATATATTGACAAGTACATTATATAATTGCGTAATTGGTTGGTTAGATAGTGACCTAGAACAGCATTCTACCGTCGACACTGCGGCGTAGGCTAGATGTTGTTACGTGCTCGTACTCTCACAGTGGGTGCGGGTCGTGACAATATGTGTTGTTAATACGAATTATGTTTTGCGTATGTACTTTTAATCTCACTCGATGCAAAAATTAATAAGAGGGATTAGCAACTCCAAAATATATTGCTAATTCCACAAAAAAGTTGCTAAACATGTTTAACGACATCATCAACGAGACATACAAAGAGTCGTGTATTTGCTAGTCACGGAGCTGAGTTTTGTCGTTATTTGTTGTTGTAGCGACATCAAATGAAACGTCGCCAATTCAACAACTCCATAGACAGAAACGTCATCTATACAACGACATGGTAGCTATGCCATTTCAGTACTATAGCGACTTCATCAATGACATGTCAGAGTTTGCCACATCAACAAAATTAATGACGCCAATTTTTTACAGTTAATGACATCATACCGTGTCACTAATGTCGCTATTTTACAGATAGCAACACTCTGATATCCTTTTGTGTCGTGTAGCAATGTTCAGATATCTGTTAGCGACGTCCTGATGCCAGGTAGCGATGCGTTGTTGTGTCTAAATACAAAAGAAATGAAGAAGAAAAAAGGACAAACCACAAATAGACATAGAAACATATATTCGAATAATACATGCAGTACGTACATTAATGTCCCACTTTGCATGCACGGTACATTATGATGGTTTGTAAGCTCGAAGGGCCTAATTGGACTTGGTTCATGCAGAGAAATAATTCAGAATTTTTATGATCGGAACGAAGGTAATTCGTCAAACGGTAGGTGGTTTTGAATCTTCTCTTATTTATCTTCACACTTAATAAAAAAAATCTGTTATTAGTCTTTGTTTATTTATATTTCATGAGATTAGTAATGCTAAGTAAAAAAGAGCCAAAATAAAAGAGAGTAATAATATTACTATTAACTTGTTGTTATAGAACATGAAATATTGTATTGTTGTTATAAAAACATGAAATATTGTACTGTTGTTATAGAAACGTGAATTATTATATTCTTATAGACGTATGGGATATTACATTGTGGATACTGAAAAATGGAATAATAGAAAATGTTTGGGACCATTGAATCGCCAATGTAGAGATCCCTGCATTAGAAAATAGACAAGTATATTAATCTCTTGATTGGAAAATAGACAAGTGTTGTAATCCTTGGATTTGGAAGAAATGAAAGTACGAGCAATGGTTCGAGAAATGTGGTAATAAAAAGAGAATGTGTTGCTTAGTATTTCAACTTTCTGTTGTCATGGATGTTATATTTTTGTAGCTAAGTTGCATATGCATGCGTGGTCACGGACAACTTGTACATAAGGTTTAGCTCCTCGAAAAATATCCAGAACACCGAGATCGATTCAGCATAGGAGGAACAGTGTCATGTCCCAGTACCAAAATAGGTGAGAACATATCGCGTGGCAGTGTAGCCAGGGGCGAATCTAAGCCCACCCCAAATTTTATTTTATTTTTACTTTTTCTTTCTTTATATTTATGGTAGTCCATCCTAACTATAGTTTTTGATCCGCCACTGAGGGGGTGTTTGGTTACATAAAACTAGGTTGAAACTCAGCAACTTTTGGTAACTCAGTTTAACTCTCACGAGTTCAGCTGTTTGGTAACACTTGCTGAAAATTTGCTTTTCTAGCGATCTGACAGCAGCAGAGTTCTTGTCCACTAGAAAAATCCCATTTTTCACTTCCAATTTTTTTTTGTGAAACTCCTTTGAAAGTGAAATCTCTGTAAAATGGAACGTCTACAGAAGTATTCTGAAACTGCTCCTCCGCGATGAGTGTCCGGTCACCCTACCCCCACCCCGCGGTGTTTTGGTTTGTGAAAGGTGGTCGTCCTCCTCCGACGTTGTGTCTGTCCGGCCGCCGAGCAATTTCCCGTCCAGAATTATGGCAATCTCCTGAGGAGCGTCCGACATCTCGACCGGAGCCGTTCCTCCTGCTCGACGTCGACCGGCACAGATTCCATGAGCCCATACTTCCTCCGCGCGTCTCCTTCCGCCGGACAGGAAGAGGAGGACGAAGGGGGCGCCTTATTTGGAAATGTAGGAAAAGGAGATGTTGGAATGAGCTGTTTAATAATGGTAGGCTTGGGATGTGACTCAGCAACGGATAGACACCAAACAACTTTTTATGTTTAATTAATATCTTTAATTGTATGGGATAATTATATATTTACTATAATTATATGTTTATTATAATTATTTTCTATTTAATTATGGTAGTAGATTTAGAGGATACTTTAATTAATAGAGATTCTCCATAAAATGACAAAAGTAGGAATTAATAGTGGTAATTCATAATAATTATATAATTAGTTTAGTTATGATAATTAATTAATTAATTTAATAATAATATTAGTAACAATAGTAGTAATTAATAGTGGTAATTTATAAAAATTTATATTGTTATATTTTGGTTTAAATGAGAAGTATTTAGGTTTAAATAAATTGGGGGTAAGCATACTTAGGTTTACCATCCAACCCCAACATCCACTTTGAACAACCATCCAAACAATCAAACTAATTTTTTTTTCACTTTTAACAACCATCCAAACAACTAACTCAATATTTTGGAAAGTGCCACTTGCTGCAAGTACAAAGAAACTCAATATGATGTAAGTGGCACTTTCACACTTTCGGAGACCTATCACGAACCAAACAGTCCCTGAGTGTAGCTTTGTAATCCTATAAGAAAATAGCTTCGTTCTCCTAATCTAGAACTTGAATAATAATTAAGTAATACTGAAAAACTATGAAATTATTTACGTAAATTATAGGGGAAATTTATGAAATGCCCAAGAAACGAAAAAATTTTATGAAAAACCCACAGCGCAATAACATTTCATCGCGTGCCCAAAATTAGGAAAAAATATATAAAGAGGGTTCCGAATGACCGTTTTGCCCTTCCTTCTAATTTATTGAAAACACCCACGAAACTACTCTTAAAAAAATGTTTCGATACTTCATCTTCTTCCATACGCTGCTCACTTTCGAATCTAGGTTTTCTCCCCCAAAATCTTCAAAAACTCGTCAAAAAATTTCGGAAAAACCAAGACAAACGGCAAAAGTGCTAAAACGGAGGTCCAAACATCATTTTTTTTGCGATTCTAAAATTTCGAAAGGCCTCTACTCGATCTCAGGCTCCTCGAAGATACGCTCATTTTACGACAAATCGGGCCTCGTTTCGACCTCCCAGTCAAAAGTTATGGCCCTCCAAAGTTTCAACTGACCATAAAATGCAGAAGAATGACCATTCTCCATGTTAAAACACAAAAAATGTTAATTTCGCATGAGGGTGGTCATTCTTCGTGTTAGTGACATGGAGAATGGCATTCTCCGTCTTAATTTACACGGAGAATGACTATTCTCTGTGTTAGTAACACGGAGAATGACCATTCTCTGTGTTAGTAACACGGAGAATGGCATTCTCCGTCTTAATTTACACGGAGAATGACATTCTCCGTCTTAATTTACACGGAGAATGACCATTCTTCGTGCTAAATTACACGGAGAATGACCATTCTCCGTGTTAAATAAAACGGAGAATGACCATTCTTCGTGTAATTTAGCACGGAGAATGGTCATTACAGTGTTAAAACGCAGGAGAATGGCCATTCTCCTTGTTAGAAACACCATTATCCGTGTTAAATAAAATGGAGAATGGTATTCTTCGTGTTAATTTATACGAAGAATGGTCATTCCCAGTGTTAAAACGTAGGAGAATGACCATTCTCCGTGTAATTTCACTACCAGAATAAGTCGTTTTAGCGACGCCTAAAGACGTCGCTAAAACGACAATATTCGTCGCTAAAAATATTTAGCGACGAAATTATCGACGTTTTGTGATAGTCGCTGAAATGTAAGTCGCTAATCTTCTAAACGTCGCAATTACCGACGTTTGTCGACGTATTTATACGTCGGTATAATGCCGACGTCTACCGTCGTGTCGTCGGTGGCTTTGCGACGTAATACATCGTGTCGCTACGCGTTGGTAAATTTACAGACGAATTACCGTCGAGTCGTCGGTGGTTTAGTGACATGTTCAAAGTCGCTAAACGTCGGTAAATCCTGGGAATTACTGGGGATTATTACCGACATTCACCGACGTTTACCGACGTCCTCCGACATATATTGACGTCGCTAAACATCGGTAACCTGGATAATATCGCTTATCTACCGACGTTTACCGACGCAAAATTACGTCGGAGGACGTCGGTAAACGTCGCTAAATCTGCAAAAAAATAAAATAAAATAAAATACAGAATGTCCATTTCTCCCTGCAGTTTAAAAAGCTAACCATTTCTCACTGTAGAATAGGAGCCAAACAATCACAGAATGTCCATTTCTCACGGTACACAGGTTTCAGTCCCTATAACCAAGTCTACAACAATCACACAATGTCCAGTTCTCAGAATGTCCATTTCTCACTGTACACAGATTTCAGTCCCTATAAGCAAGTTTACAACAATCACACAACAACTAACCAAATAACCAAATATCCAAATAACCAAGTATCCAAATAACCAATTCTATACCAAATAACAAAGTCTACAACCAAATAACCAAAGTCTACACACAACCAACAAATAGAATAGGATCCAAACATCCAAATCTACACAACTAACAAATATCCAAGTCATAAATAAAGAATGAAACAAACACAAAGAAACAGGCCTAACTAGGACTACTAGAAATCTGGTACAGGAGGGGCACCGCCGCGACGAAGGGATAAGAACAACTCATACTCCTCAAGTGAAATCGACACCGATGGAGGAGGCAGTGACGTCGGTGGAGTCGGTATCGAAGAAGAAGACGGTGGAGGCGGCGGAGTCGACGACGATAAAGGCGCACCCGAAGGACCAGCACGCTCCAACGCTGTAAGTCGCTGGTGGTATGAATCCATGATAGATAACATTCTATCACTGCTCTGGACCATCGACTCCTGCGCCAATCTCATCCTCTCGGCCATGGTCACCTGTCCTATCTGCAGCTCTGTCACCGTGCGCTCTAACCCTCCAACGGTGCGCTCTGTCCTCTCAGTCGTCTCCCTGAGGTCCATAATGCCGCGGTCGAGTGCATTCAATCGTGCTAGCAGCGCAGGATCCTCCGTAGGGTGCTGGGACTGCTCCTCGATCCGTCGTAGAAGGTCGTCACGGAGAGACTCCATCATCTGGTGGACTCGAGCAGACTCCTGGGATGGCTGTGGACCATACACACTAGCAGGAGATGTCCTAGAGGACTGGGTCGCAACTAGGGCGCCATAGGATCCCGTACCGTAGTACGTACCCCTACGGAGTCCACCAGCGGTGGCCATCCACAGCTCGTCCGCCGACGGAGCTTGAGTGGGCTGCGAGGAAGTACCGGCCTCTCCTGCATCAGGTGCACTAGCAGCCGCCCGTTCCCGCAGCCTCTGATACTCGGCCTAGAAAGTACTTATTATTACTAACTTCTAATTTCTAATTAATGTACTTATTATTACTAATTTCTAATTAATGTACTTATTATTTCTAATTTCTAATTAATGTACTTATTATTACTAACTACATGAATATTTATTTGCATCATATTTACTAAGTTATATTAAAATTGACATGAAGTATTAAATTAAGATAACGTATTGTAATACTTACATAAGTCTGCTCGGTCCTCTCGTCAATAAGGTCACCGCCACGACGATGGGTAGCCAGGAAGACGATCACCATGTCGGCGTTACCGACCTTCCTTACCTGTAATTAAATATATTATCTTAGTAATAATTTATCGGTTTTGTATTAAAATAATATTTGTAAAAGAGGAAGACATACCAGACGACGGAAATGTTTCGTCATCGAAATCGACCCACCGCACCACTTCGAGGCATGTTGCCTAGCCGCCTTGGCCTTCTCCGACTTCTCCTTGTACCTTGGCTCCTCGAATCGAGCCTTCATCGCATTCCATTGATCAGGGGTGATCCAACCTTGGATCGGCTTTCCGGTACGATCACGATCCTTTTGATCATTGATAGAGTCGCGGATCAGCTTGGCAGCGACGGCAGGAAACATCCTCTCGATCTGCTCGGCCCGGTGCGGTGGATAGAAAAACATATCCTAGAAGAGCACAAACCAAATATTTGTCACTTACATATAATATACAGAAATTATATGATTCATGTTAAAAGCAAATATATTTTAACCTTGAAGCGCGCAAACCAGAAGGCCTTTCTCTCGTCCGGAGCATCAGAGTAGTTAATCCAAGCACCACCATAATGATGCCTCAGCATGTGGCCTAGACGTCTCTGTACCTCTGGGGGGACGATATCTATACAAATATATTATATTCATGAAAAAAGTTAATTTATGATAAAAACAGAAAGAAAAAAAATTATAAACCAAAACACCTACATTGTACCGTCGGCCCAGATCTCCGTCCTCCTCTCCTCCGGAGGTGCGCACGCATCATCTGCATGATGCTGGTCGACCGTCGGCACCGCCGCCTCGACCGTCGCCGCAGCCTGTACCATCTGCTCATCCGTTTCCATCGTCGTATCAGCAGTAGGAACGCTAGACGGGCGAGCACTCTCAACAGGCCTGGAACTACTCGTCCCAGGAGATATGCCACGTGACGTCGTCCCAGCAGGCCCACCTACTGTCCGATATGGAGGAGTAATCGGCGACGAGGATCCAGAGCCGGTACCAGAATGAGGTACCGAAGGAAAACTCCGTCCTCTTGCGGTACCTGTAGGAAGTACCGGAGGAGAGTGACCTCGTTGTCTCCCTCGGAACGCTCTGCGACGACCTGCCATACCTGATAACAGCATATGATAATACAACAAATAATAGAGACTAGAAATATAAAAGTACAACAAATAATAGAGACTAGAAATATGAAAGTACAACAAATAATAGAGACTAGAAATATGAAAGTACAACAAAGACAAGATAATAACGAAGACAACATATAATGATACATTCTACAAAAAACATCTAAGTCCAGATAATATATTCTAGAAGAAACATCTAAGTTCAGATAAGTATATCTCTCTCAATCATCTTCAGAATAATCATCTTGTTCGTCTTCCTCGACCTCATCTTCCTCTTCCTCCTCATCTTTACTTTCATCTTCGCCTTCGTCGGCTTCGTCTTCCTCTTCGGATAATTCTACATCTTCTACATTATGTGTCGTGTAATGCGTAACTTTCGTGGAGTCCACATCGACAATATTGGTTACAAAAGGTAGCTCGTCCTCCTGGTAAGCTTTTTTGTCAACATCAAAAGTATCTCTGGCTTTAGTTTTACATACTGCCCACCAGTCAGACTTCGTTGCTCTCCATCTCGGATAAGCTGTGAAGTACACGAGCTGAGCCTGAGTTGCTAGGACAAACGGTTCGTAGCCTTGATATCTACGCTTGTAGTTTATATCCAGAAGACCATGCTTGTCAATTTTCCAACCTTGATTTTCAATCGGATCGAACCATTCACACTTGAATAACACGATCATTGCAGGTTCTCTGCCATTATTATATGACAACTCCACAATCTCTCGCAAGATGCCAAAGAAATTATTTCCTGGATCGACGTCTTTGTAGTTCGAAGACTTGATACACAAACAACTGTTTTTCGTAGAATCAAGATCCAGGAAGCTGTCTTTGATCGGAGCATTTGTCGACTTGAACTGAAAGCCATTGACACAGTAACTTGGCCATATTTTAACAAAAGTAATTGGTCCCTTGGCAAGAGTTCTAATTAATTCAATCTCGGGTGAAATTAGACGATCGACCTAAATATCAAAGAAGCAATAATAAGTTATTTATTGCGCAGTTGCATTAGAAGAGGCCAGTAATTACCGAGCTACTTACATATTGGCTCAACCAAGAAGGAAAATGACGTCTCATTTCACTACTAAAATACCCCACTTTACCGACGGAAGTTTAGCGACGGACGGATTCCGTCGCTAATAGCGACCAGTTTCCGACATCTTAGCGACGGATTAGCGACAGACAACATAACATAATTTTTTCCAATTTTAAATGTAAAAATTTGTCGGGTTTCCGTCGCTAAGTCGACGAACGTTAGCGACGAATTCTTTTTCGTCGCTTATTCGTCGCAAATGTTGGCGGCAAAATCTTTAAAACATTGGCGGGAACTTTAGCGACTAACTGGCGACGATATATCCGTCGGAAAATACCTTTTAATTGGTGACGGTTTAGCGACTAATTTATTCCGTCGCTATTCCGTCGCTAGGTTCTGTGCCCTAACTTAAATTGAACCGACGGGGGGGAATTTTTCATTCCCCCCAAAACTCTCTCTCTCTCTCTCGCGGCTCTCTCTCTCGCGCGCGGCTCTCTCTCTCTCTCTCGCGGCTCTCTCTCTCTCTCTACCAGGTCTCTCTCTCTCTCTCTCTCTCTCTCTCTCTCTCTCTCTTTCTCTAATTTTGGGTTTTGGGGCCGGGGGGGGAGTGGGGGGGGGGGGGGGTCGGCTTCGCGGGGGGTGGAGAGGGCGGGGGGGTGGTGAATGGGGTCAGGGGGTCGGGGGGGTGTGGGGAATGGGGGCAGGGGGTGGGGGGGTGGGGAATGAGGGTCGGGGGGTCGGGGGGGTGGGGAATGGGGGCAGGGGGGTCGGGGGGTGGGGGGTGGAGAGGGCAGGGGGGTCGGGGGGGTGTTGAATGGGGGCAGGGGGGTCGGGGGGGGGTCGGGAATGGGGGCAGGGGGGTCGGGGGGCGGGGGGTGGGGGGTGGAGAGGGCAGGGGGGTCGGGGGGGTGGGGAATGGGGGCAGGGGGGTCGGGGGGGGGTGGGTAATGAAGAGGGCAGGGGGGTCGGGGGGGGTGTTGAATGGGGGCAGGGGGGTCGGGGGGGTGGGGAATGGGTTGCATTCCCCGATACGGATACGGTTTGGCATGTCCCGATCCTAAGAAATAATACTATTTCATTTAATTTAATTTCATTTAATTTCAAAACTACTAAGAAATAATACTTAAAACACTTAAAATTATGCCTAAATGTATAAATTATATGTTTTTAAATGTAAATAATTTATTAATAATTATTTGTTTTCCAATACCAAAAAAATTCGATACTTCGATCCGATACCGCCGATACTACCGATATCGCCGATACCAATACTAGATTGCTTAGACTTATATTGCAAGGTAACTAGATACAAGTTATGATACAATGTAAATGCAAGTATACATGTTAGCTAGATAGCTTAGACTTATATTGCAATCTCCTATTCACACGAGTATTGATATCGCCGATGCCAATACTCGTAGGAATATATAGTCCGATACCGATTCCGATACCGATACTTTGAACCTTGATTTAAATACATGTTAGTATAGTATCTTCACATATATGTTAAGAGTATATACATGATTAGCAAGGTAACTAGATACAAGTTATGATACAATGTAAATGCAAGTATACATGTTAGCTAGATAGCTTAGACTTATATTGCAATCTCCTATTCACACGAGTATTGATATCGCCGATGCCAATACTCGTAGGAATATATAGTCCGATTCCGATACCGATACTTTGAACCTTGATTTAAATACATGTTAGTATAGTGTCTTCACATATATGTTAAGAGTATATACATGATTAGCAAGGTAACTACATACAAGTTATGATACAATGTAAATGCAAGTATACATGTTAGCTCGATAGCTTAGACTTATATTGCAATCTCCTATTCACACGAGTATTGATATCGCCGATGCCAATACTCGTAGGAATATATAGTCCGATACCGATTCCGATACCGATACTTTGAACCTTGATTTAAATACATGTTAGTATAGTGTCTTCACATATATGTTAAGAGTATATACATGATTAGCAAGGTAACTAGATACAAGTTATGATACAATGTAAATGCAAGTATACATGTTAGCTAGATAGCTTAGACTTATATTGCAATCTCCTATTCACACGAGTATTGATATCGCCGATACCAATACTCGTAGGAATAGTCCGATACCGATATACATTGTAGAGCTCTGTTTTGCTATTCTGGACATGTTGTGACCTGTGCTGTTCTAAATAGGAGCCAGACACACTCCTGAGACGGGGGAGTATGTATAGTGATGTAGATTCTTACTAACTTATCATGTGAACCCATTTATGGGCCCTTCATTGAACCTTCTCATGTGCAACTTTCAGTCCATTCACAGTTCCCTATATTGTACTCTACATCACCTAGTTCACTTATATCTAACATCCTAACCCTAATCCAAATTTATGAGTATCGGTATCGGGCTATTCTTATGTTTAGTTTGTCTTACGATACAGATTTTCACATCCAAATTGAGGATGAGTCGTTATTTTGTTGATCGTACATGGATGTACAAACGGCAACACGAGAGTAGAATTGGTGTGAGTGACGATTTTCAGGCAGGCGTGGAAGTATTTCTTAATTATGCAATGAGCAAAGCTCAGTACATGGACGGTAACAAAATTAAGTGTCCATGTGTAAAATGTCACAATAGACGTTACGAAGAAGTGGTGACTGTGAGAGATCATTTGACCCGTAAGGGTTTCGTACGTAATTACGGCCTGTGGTCATCGCAAGGTGAACTATATTCGGAAAGACAGGCTGCGGAAGCTGCTACTTATGCTTTTGATGATAATGCTGCAACGGATGTCATCGAAGACCACGGATGCTCTGTTGATTATGGAGATCTGCAGAACCTTGCACGAGATATGGTGTATGATGCGGCAGGGCCTAATTTTGATCCGGAGGATCCTAATCCCGAGGCGAAGGAGTTCTATGACATGTTTCAGGACGCAGATACTTCTCTATATCCTGGTTGTGAGATTCATTCCGCACTGTCAGTGACGATGCGGTTGTTGAACATAAAGTCTGATTTTAACTTGCCACAAGCTTGCTATAATCGGATCACAGAAGTAATCAAGGAGGTGTTACCGAAGGAATCAAAAGAGCTACCAAAAAACTTCTACAAGTCAAAGATGATGGTCCGACAACTGGGACTGGGGTACGAGAAGATAGATTGTTGTCGCAACGGATGCATGTTGTACTACAAAGAGAATTGCGTATCAGAAAGTTGCAGCTTCTGTAATGCGGATCTTTACAAGCCAGTACAGGGAAAAGGAAAGTCGACTAGAAAACGACGTCCTTACAAGTATATGCATTACTTGTCGATCACGAAGCGCTTGCAGAGGATGTATATGTCTCTAAATACAGCAGAACACATGACGTGGCACAGCGAAGAACGCATAAAGGACGAAGGAGAATTGTCACATCCTTCGGATGGAGAGGCGTGGAAACATTTTGATTTGTGTCATCCAGATTTTGCTGCAGAGCCTAGAAATGTACGCCTGGCGCTATGTGCTGATGGCTTCGCCCCTTTCGGACAGTCGGGATCTCAGTACTCATGCTGGCCGGTCATTCTTACCCCTTACAATCTGCCACCATGGATGTGTATGAAGACTCCTTATATGTTTCTGACAGCTATCATACCCGGTTGATTGTACCTTTCCGTCCTGGCTATGTCGTTAATGGCTTCAAGTTTAAGTCAACTCGGTATGCTATAAATGCCGAATTTCTCAATGACGGCTTCGATACCAAGAATTCTGGTGTTTGCATAAGAGGCACCATCTATGACGACGAGCCGGACTTTGACTATTATGGAGTACTTCGGGAGATTGTAGATTTACAATATAGTGCCCCATATGATATGCATATTGTGATGTTCAAATGTGAGTGGTTCGATACGAGACCAAATATCGGTTGGAGAATCGATAAACAATTTGGATTCGTCGATATAAATCATCGCAGGAGGTATAGAGGGTCCGACACGTTTGCGATAGCAAGTCAGGCTGTTCAAGTCTACTATACAAGCTACCCAAGGCGTCGTAGAGATCGATTTGACTGGTGGGCAGTATGCAAGATTAAATCTAGAAATACATTCAACGTTGGAGACCCAGCATACCAAGAGGACCAGATCGAGAAGCCCCAATACATGGGACAACAGTCGGATACCATGGACGTGGAAGATGTCGATATACCTCATGCTGAGGAAAATAGAGGGGAGGAAGAGGTTGATATACAAGACTTAGCTGTCAACCAGGGGAGAAAGAGGCGTCTTGTCCCAAGTATTGAGCCTGAAGAAGAAGTAGAAGAAGAAGAAGAAGAAGAAGAAGAAGAAGAAGAAGAAGAAGAAGAAGAAGAAGAAGAAGAAGAAGAAGAGGATGAGGATGAGGATGAGGATGATGATACAGATGAAGTCGACGATGAGGATGATGATATAGATGAAGTCGACGATGAGAATGAGGATGAGAACGATGACGATGATGATGAGGACGAGGACGATAACGATGATTAGATTAAATATCGGTATATATTAGAAGCACTTACAACTAACTTAGTGAATTCAGTTTAGACGGACACATTCTTATTTCAGTTTATGTTTTTGTCGTTTGATCATCTACTTATTGTATGATTTTCTTTTTACAGATGGCACTCTTAGTTCTCATTGTCTTGACGGCACTCGCCGCCCTGCTGCTGGTATATATATTTTAGTTCAGTTTTATATTCATTTATACTTCTATATTGTTAATTATATTTATGTGTTCTATTTACAGGTCATGGTCACTACCACTCGTGCTGCTGGTAGCGGCAGTGGCCGTGGCCGTGGTGGTGCTGGTGGTGGCGGGTACTGGCCGTGGTGGGCGTGGTGGTAGCGGTACTGGCCGTGGACGTGGTGGTAGCGGTCGTGGTGGTAGCGGTCGTGGTCGCCTTCCACATTCCCCGGATATAGAGTCCTCCGATCCCGACCTGGAGAGCCCGGCCACAGACTCTTCCCGCCGTCGATCTATCTCTGCGCTACCTTCATCTTCATCGAGGCCTAAGACTCCATCCGCTAGCGGATCCGTTCCGCCCCCGGATGCACCAGCGGGTACACCATCATTTACTGCAGGGTGGGCTCCGGAGTACCCCCGGATTCAGCTTCATCCTGCTACCGGTGAGTACATCCGCGGACCCGCGGATCCTCCGACGCCTCCAGAGAGGCCGATAGGCGAGAACCGACGAGAGCTATGGCCCGCGGGTGATACGTAAGTAAATTTAAGTTAATTTATTAAATTTGTTTCATTTATTCAAGTTAATAATCCAGTCTTTGCTTCTTTGTAGGTTTTCCCGTATGATGCTGCCCGGATACTCGGACAAATTATCCGGGAAAACTACCATGGCCCCTACCTCAATTTTTCTGAGGTGCCTCAGAACATGCAGTACGTCTGGCTCGAGGAGATGAAGGTATATATATATCTTTTGGTTAATTATTAATTATTCTTTAATCCACTAATTTTTTAATTACGTGATAATTTAATTTGTATGTCAGACGACGTTCTGGTGGCCCCCCCATCGCGAGGAGTTGATTCACAAGGCCTACAAAGCCGCCGCCGGAAAGAAGGTACGGGATGCGGTGTACGACGTTCGTACGGCGCATTCGAGGAAGAAGTGGCTCCGGGAGGAGTACTACGAGCAGATGTTGGATAAGATGAATACTGCTCAGTACAGGGAGAAATCAGAGAAAGCGAAGGCGAGCAGACAGGCCGCTGGTCTGCATACGGGAGGTTCAAAGCCCCACGCAGCGACGCGTACAGATTTGGTGAGATACCGCAAATTCATTTCACTATTAAATTCGGTACTATTAATATACGTAGTTAATTAAATTCGACGTATATTTCGTATGCAGGCACAACGGGCGGTAAAGGAGGGGAGAGAGCCGGAGTCGGTCACCGCCTACGATGTATTCCTGCATACACACAAGAGGCGGACAGACGGGAGCTTCGTCGACGCGAGGGCCCAGGCGACTGATGTAAGTAATTACGTTTATGAGATTTATATTAGAAATATAATTATTGTTAACTTAATTAGGTGAACGTAGGATTCAAATTATAACTTAGGGAAACATAGGATTTAGATTATAACTTAGGAAAACTTATAGTATAAACACATTCATTGGATAGGCTGCATATCGTGAGGCCCTTAGTCAGATTGAGCCCCCTGCCGAGGTCGGCGAAACGACGCCCACCCAGACGCCCTCTTCTATGGCCGCTCGCTACGACGACGTGTTCGTAGAGTCTGTCGGCGGCTTTAATAAAGGGCGCGTCTACGGCGTAGGTTCCATGGCGGCGTCGTTGCAGGGCGCGACTCCGAGATATCCACCGCCCCCGCCTCCTCCCGCGCCCCTGTCGGACGATATGAGGGCGCAGCTTGCGACTCTCACCTCCGATATGTCGGAAATGCGGAGTCTAATGTCGGATGTGCTGGAGCGCCTTCCGCGTCCTTCTTCTGCTCCCGGTCCAGATCCGTCTGCTCCCGGTACGTCTAGTGCGGTTGCCGGTCCTTCCGACCCTGGACGTTATTCATTTGACCGTTCTGCCGAGGTCCGCCTGGTACCGGATACTGCGCTCATTGGGCTCATGGACTTGATGTCGCCAGAGCAGCTCCGCACGCTTCCAGAGCATGTGTTGTCCCAGGTGCCGGCGTACATGGTGGAAGAGTACATCCGCAGAGCCGAGGCGGCGCCGAGACGACGACGCGATCCATCTCAATGATATTTGTACTGTTTTTGGATATTTGTACTGTTTTTGGATTTTGAATTCTGGATATTTTGGAAGCGTACATGAATGTTTGGATATTATGAATTTGTGTATTTGTGTTTGGATATTTGTACATAGATGTTTGGATATTTCTGTTTGATATTGGATATTATAAATTTGGATATTTGGATATTTGTTGATCGTACATGGATGTTTGGATATTGGATATTATGAATATGTGTAATATTTACGAAAAGGAAATAGAATGTTTCTGTAATTTTTTTTAATTAATGTTGCATTTAGCGACGGACTAGCGACTAACTAGCGACGGATATATCTTTTAGCGACCGATGAGCGACTAACTAGCGACGGCAAATCCGTCGCTAACTGGGTTATATAAATATTTGCAGTTACCGACGGACGAGCGACGGAATATCCGTCGCTAACTGGGTGATATAAATATTTTGCAGTTAGCGACCACCTAGCGACTACCTAGCGACGGCGAATCCGTCGCTAACTGGTTGAAATAAATTTGCAGGTAGCGACGAGTTAGCGACGAACTAGCGACGGAACTTCCGTCGCTAACTAGAATATTAGCGACGGAATATCGACTACCTAGCGACGTCAAATCCGTCGACATGGTTCTGGAAATATGGTAGGTTTCCAGAGACTTAGCGACGGATAGTGGGTCGCTAATCCGTCGCTAATCTGTCGAGGATGACGACGGACTAGCGACGGCTTAGCGACCCATTATCCGTCGACATGGTTCTGGAAATATGGAAGCTTTCCAGAACCAGGCCGACGCCCTACCCGTCGCTAATCCGTCGCTATAACGTCGAGGTTAACGATGGAATGGCGACGGAATAGCGACTGATTTTGCGTATCAGGAACCTCTCTGATACGCTTTTACCGACCTATTTACGACGGCTTAGCGACGGATATTTTAATATTATATGGCATGTAAACCGACGGGAACAAGTCGCTAATCCGTCGCTAAACCATTGAAAGGCAACCGTCGGTAATCAGTCGCTAGTCCGTCGGTTAATCATTTGTCCGACGGCTTAGCGACGGACAAATTTTAGCGACGACGTATTTCCCGACGGCCATTTTCATCAAATATCCGTCGCTATTCCGTCGGTAATTTATGTTACCGACGGATGAGCGACGGATATGGCCGTCGCTAAAGTTGGTTATTTTGGTAGTGTTTCTTGTTCTAATGCTTCGTCTGTTAGGTAGGGTCTAACCAGCCTCAACTCATCATTATATGTGCTGGAAAACAACGAAGCACTGCCGATTAGTACAATAATATTAGCTTATACTATTACATTGAGATGACGTAAACTCATAATCCTGAGTTACTTACCCCTCTAGCTTCTCCACTTCATCCTCGTCGCAATTGAGTAATACATACAACTGAGTAGCCCTTAGCTCTTCGTCATTCAAATATCTCTTCTTTATTTTCCCCGAAGGCTTTCCGGACGCATTGAATACTTTCAGTATTCCATCATTAAATTCTTCATATCCGTCGTCGTTTCTCGGAGCCCTCGTTCTATTCGTAGCAACATGAGGTTTGAAATAGGAGGAGCAGAAATTTGTAATCTTCTCGAGAATATAGGCTTCACAAATAGAACCCTCGACCCGAGCCTTATTTTTTACCTTTCTTTTTAGGTGATTCAAATGTCGTACGAACGGGTACATCCATCGATATTCGACGGGTCCACCAACACGTGTCTCGTAGGAAAGATGAATCGGCAAATGCTCCATAGAGTCGAAGAATCCAGGAGGGAACGTCCTCTCTAGCTTGCACAGTGTTACCGCAATGTCCTTCTCTTGCTTTTCTAGACAATCAACGAGCAATTTCTTAGAACAAAGGTCCCTGAAGAATATGCTAAGCTCCGTCAATGGATCCTAAACTGTCTGCGGTAAGAATTCCCAAAATACAATTGGAATTAACCGCTCCATGAATACGTGACAATCATGGCTCTTCATACCTGTCAGTTTGTTCTCCTTGAGGTCGACGCATCTTCTCAAGTTCGAAACATACCCATCTAAAAATTTCAGACCTTGAATCCACCTACAAAGCCTCACTTTATCCTCCTTCTCCAGTGAGAAAATTGCCTTAGGCTGCTTCAACTTCCCATTCCCGTCCTCTATCAAATGCAATGCAGGACGTCTACATATTTCTTCCAAGTCCAATCTAGCCTTTGGATTGTCTTTCGTCTTCCCCTTTACGTCCATTACAGTATTAATTATGTTGTCAAACACATTCTTCTCGATATGCATCACATCAAGGTTATGTCTAATCAGATTGGTGCTCCAATATGGAAGATCCCAGAATATACTCCTCTTCGTCCAGTTATGAGTGCGACCAAATCCGTCACACTTGAAGCCCGTAGCAGGCTGCTCAATAGCTCTTGGTAAATCTTTTACCTCTTTCCATATCGTGTATCCGGTCCACCTTGGCGGGGGATTAGCCTTCTCCACAACGCCAGTACGAAAAGCATTCATGTTCCTCCGGTACGGATGATCCTTCGGCAGGAATTGTCGATGACAATCGAAGAAACACGGTTTGCCTCCGTATTTCAAACGGAAAGCCTTAATGCTGTCCATACAATACGGACATGAAAGACGACCATGCGTGCTCCATCCAGATAACATTCCATAGGCCGGAAAGTCGTTGATGGTCCACATAAGTGTTGCCCGCATCCGAAAATTTTATTTTTCTAAATACATCGTACGTGTTGGAACCTACTTCCCACAGCTGATTCAAATCATCAATCAACGGCTGTAAATACACATCGATGTTCCTTTTCAGATTGTTCGAACCTGGGATAATAATGGTGAGAAACATATACGGAGTCTTCATGCACATCCAAGGCGATAGATTGTACGGGGTGACGATCACAGGCCAACACCAATACTGGGATCCCGAAAGTCCAAATGGGGTAAAACCGTCGGAGCAGAGACCCAATCTGACATTACGCGAATCAGAAGCAAAATCTGGATACTCTCGATCAAATTACTTCCATGCTTCTCCATCAGATGGGTGATCCAACACTCCTTCGGTATGTTCCCGCTTATGCCAACTCATGTTTTCAGCAGTTTCCTTCACCATAAACAACCGCTGCAACCGCGACGTCAACGGCAAGTAGTGCATCGAAGAGGTAGGCTTCCTGGCACCGACAGACTTTCCTCTACCACATGCCTTGTAGCGATCGACACCACAAAATCTGCAGGCGTCTTCATCCTTGTCGTCTTTGTAGTACAACATGTACCCGTTGCGACAGTCATTGATATTTTCGTATCCCATCGAGAGCGATCTAACCATCCTCTTAGACCGGTAGAAGTCTTTACGCAACTTCGCACCCTCAGGCAATATTTCTATAAGCAACTCCATAAGACGGTTGTAGCAATCTTGCGACATGTTAAAATCGAACTTGATGCTCAACAATCTTGTAACCACCTCCAACGGTGAATGATCCTCACAACCAGGATATAATGGAGTCCTTGCATTCTCCAGCAACTTTATGAACTGTGCAGCATCGGGGTTAGGTGCCTCCTCAGGTGCATCATGATCATACGGATCGAAACTAGGCCCGATCGTGTCGAAAACCATGTTCACCAACCCATCGTCGTAAGGAGCGTTATTGTGGACATCCACATAAGGCTCGTACTCCGATGCTAAAGACACAAGTTCTCCGTGCTCGCTCCACTGATAGTAATTCAGCGTGAAACCCTTCGAGTATAAATGATACATGACATCCACTTCTGGATGATATTTCAAGTTGCGACATCTCACACACGGACACTTAATTTTGGTACCGTCCATGTACTGAGGGAACGCCTTGGCAAACTGCAGGAACTGGTATACACCCTCTATGAATTCATCCCGTACACCGCACATGTCATCAGGATGACAGTTGTACATCCAAGTACGATTCTGCAGATAGTAATTCAGCTCCATAATTCTGTAAGATAGATACATCAAGGTAGTGAATGATATGCAATTGTCTGTTCATGCGGTCTACACTTTTTGCAGTATATGTACACATGACATTTTACGTTAAATGGTCAGAGATTATCTGTCATCTTCTTTTCGCATTGCTAACTTTTCTTTCGCGTGTTTGTGCGTGCGGTGGTCAGAGATTATCGCGGTGGTATATCACCCATGTCTACAATATTTCATATAGGCTGAGTTGTAGAAGTCAAGTTTTAGGATATTAGTCTATATATTATGTATAGTCCAACCGAGTCAACTCTAAGCTAAACTAGTCCAACTTGGTCAAACTAGCCATTTCTAAGTTGAATAAGTCAAGTTTTAGGATATTAGTCTATATATACTAGTATAAACTCTTCCTCCTCTCCAAATACCTGGTACTAGTTAACCCTCCCCCTTTCTCCCACTAGACACACACATACATATACATGATGTATACAACCACACCATAGTTTTCAGGCTCTTTTAACCTAACTTTCCAGTTGGTACTAACCTCAATAGAACAAACACTCTCACAGCTCAAAATACTAACACATGCTCACGTCTTACTCTTGTGACACTCCCTTTCAAATACAAACACACACTTATATGTTCCCTTACACATATTGCCATGTTACCTATAAAAATAGGAAACCCTTGTTGTCTAAAATAAGACACAATTCTACAAAGAGAACTGTGAGCCCCTAACCTAGGTTTCAGACCTAATTAGTGATTTTATTAAATCATGAATTAAATCACATGAGTTACTAAATAAGTAAAGCTTTGAATATATATGTATATGTATATTAGGACCTTTCTTCAAATAAAAACAGTCCAGGAGGGGCCTTTCCCGAATTTCTGAAATTAGGGGGGGCTCCTTACAAAACTTCACTGTTTAAATTTCAAACGGCTGAATTCAAATTGAAAGGGAAGGGGGAGAGATAGAATTCGAATCATGGTTAGATAAGAACAAAATCCTGAAACTCCATCGCCTTAATCTTCACAACCCTAGTATAAATAGGAAAGAGCACTATGCTCGGCCTTTCTAAAACCCTAGCCCCTTGCCGACGAGATCCCTCTGCTCTACAACTCGAGGAACCACCAAGGAGTCGAGGCAAACCAGAGCATTGACAGGTACCATCTCTTCACCATAGATTGATTTATTGTAGCAATCAACCCGTAGACTGTTTAAGGATGCTTAGATCAATAACAAAGTTGGAAGGATAGGTGTTCGACTATTTGCCATGCCAGAACCAGGGTATCACAGCATGGGTGGCCAAGCCAGGTAGCTATTCCACATCAAGGTCGACACCTTGGGGCTTAGGATGTGCCAAACCATCACTTATAGCATTAGAAACTGAAGTTTTAACCAAATTACGTAGGTATTACAAACTCAGGATTGATTAGGATGTATTGAGTTATATTGTTCATATGATGTACCTAAAGTTACACTATGATAATATGTTCTCCAGGTTGCAGTGCATATTATTTCACTTACCATGTTATGTTGTACCAATGATTGCTTGGTATATATCCTTATTGAATACTTAGAACTCTGTTCCACCAATTTAGACTAGGGATTCAAGTCAAATTCACAACTGAACAAGCCGTAGGTATAAGTAGGAATGAATGTAGCTGATTTCTTTCCATTGTTCAGTTGCCATTTTGATGTCCTGTACATTTTCTCAGCTCAGATATTGGAGTATGTCATACAGGGTTTAGTATACTTATAGGAAATTCACTCATTACATCTGAACCTCGAATGTATCATCCCTAGAGGCCTGTGTGTCAAGAGCACTGCAGCTGAGTCCATGTTAGTATTAATCTATTCCCTTTCTTGAACCCATAACTATAGCAGAGGGTTTAGTCTACACCTGTGAGTTCAGACTCGAACTTCCTGGATACATTGCACTGAACACCATTGATCAGCCCCTTGGTTGAAATATGGGTGTATCAGTCTTGAATAGGAGGTATCAGCCTTGGTGTAAGACCAGCGGGTCAGATTACCAGGAAGGAAGTCATACAAAACCTTGTGGGCTTACAGAGGACAGGAAACTCCTCCCTATGAGCATATGCAGAAAAATCTTGTGAGGAATATTTGACATTATACATTGCAGATATCCAGTCTCCTTATTTTCAGATGAGAGGTAAGTCAGTTACACAGGTACACATCATATGAATTGAGATGACGTTATGGTTCAGCCTTCCTCTTTACATATGTCTACTTTCCTCTGTTCAGTCCCTATACCAGTAGCACAATCCAGAGCACCCTCCCTTTTCATGACAAGTAGAGTTCAAACCATGCCCCATACATGTTTAACCCAGATAACTGATGGTTGGGATAGTGTACACGTAAACCTGGCCAGATGATAGCCTGTTAGACCAGCTGTATGTACCAAATTTCACCTATAGCATGAGTAACCAAACCAGGAAGCCGTTCTATAGCAAGATTGACCCCTGGGTCTCAATGGTGTGTCCAAACTTTCACTTTAAGTAATTGGAGACTGAGGGTTCAGTCATAAATTGCATGTATACTTCAAGTCCAGATTTGTTAGGACCTGAGTGTAGAGTAGGGAGGGACATGACCACACTCTAGGAGTTTAATTGCCTAGCAGATTCCTTGCAGAGTATTACTGGTCATATTTTCCCAGGTTACACTCTTGATGTTGATATTTGCAGTTTTACTAATGACTTATGTAGGGAGATATCATATGCCAGCTTGTACACAATCCCAGTATACTCAAGTTATTTTAATCCTGGGACACAAATGCCTGGAGTGTCTGGAATGTACTAGTCCAAGCAGAGACATGCTTGGAAATATGTTGGTTTAATAGGAAAGGCTGTGGGCATTCCAGTGCAACCAAAACTGAAACTGGAGTATCATTGATTAGGAGAATATGGTTATGATAATCAGTTAAGAATTAGGACAGAACAGTAGAGCCTACTATTTGCCTATAACACAAAGATAACTAAATCAGAGTAGTAGATGTAGAGAAGGAGAAATGCTCCTCTAGGCCAGTCCATTTGTGCAGACCTAGGCCTTACCCACGAGCAGCCACTAGATTCTGGTCCATTGACTGTGTCTACTCACCCTGTTTAAACTAGAACCATCAATGTGGAGGAGAATGTTACCACAAATCTGACACATTGACACAAGTAACCACATAGCTATTCAGCTTGGTGTGCTTACACTTAGCTTTTCCCTGAGAGGTTGTATCACCTGCAGATAACAGCCATATTGAAATACACTAGTGAACCGAGTTAGTAACTTTTAATTCACTTTTGCCTTGGTATCAAAGGTTCCTAATGTCCTGTACATTCAATTTGGAGAGCTGCACCTTCACCAGTCTCAAACCCAGGAGATATGAACTCTTCTATATCAAAACAAAGGACCTGGCACTAGAACACCACACAACAGTAGACAGGGTTGACAGGACAAAGATTCATTGTTCTCCATCTCTCTATGCCTTAGAGGTGTGGTAATGACACTAGTATGCATGGATTTACTGCAACTGCAATGGAAGAATATATAACCATGCAGGAGAAGTAGAGGGAATTTAGAGTACCTTCTAGATATGACATATAGGGTTGTGTACTAATTAGTATCCAAGTATTGAAGTAAGGAGGTATGTGAGTGGTGTCTTAAGGTCAACTGAGGAACTATAGTCAAGACTGACTAGTAGGTAGCATATTAGAGGAGTCCAGGGAGTTAGATAGTACACAAGGCTACTCACACCCTAGTACCTAGGTGAAACACCCTTAAGGAGCTTAAGTAGCAGGAGAAGAAACCAAGTCAAGACCTAGCAAGTCCTTAGTGACAAAAAGAAGTTGCAAACCCATCTAACCTTGGAAACCCAATGTAGAAGTGATGCCTAGTAGCCTAACAAATCAATAAGATAGAATTGTTTATACTCTTAAACTGTATGTTGATTATATTTATCTATCAATAGGTCACTTGGGCTCTGAACTGACTTTTGACTCGCCCACACAGCTCAGGACGACAGGCAAGTACACTTTCTGTTTTACCTCCGATTCTGATGGTTTGTGCAGTATACATTCATATGTTCTTTGTTTGATGACACGATGGACACACGAGTGAGAAACATGAACCCCTATTTTCTGTACCTTGTTTAGCTCTTTTATGACTTATTGGGTTCATGAGTACTGTTCGGGAGGGGAAATACCTTATTAGACATGTGAACATCCCTTTCTATCCCAATATGTCTAATCTTGAACGATAGCAGCTGCGCACGACACGTGCAGTGAGCCGTATTTTACCCCTTAGCCGTTCACATGTCGAAAAGATATTTCAATGCACTATAGCAAACTCTTGTAGTAGGTTCACCAATTGACATGTCACTATGCTTTCTTATTCATTCCAGTTGACATATTACTCTACGATTCATACGTCATTCTAGATATACCATGTTATCATATTACTGCTCAGTTTTCTTTACATATGTCATATTCATGTACTGTAAATTCTGTTATGTTGAGGATAGTTTTTCAGCTTGTGTGCTTGTTCCAATCCTGACGGGATAACCAACATTTTAGGTGATGAGTTAGAGGAGTTTTGTACCACCTTTTATGAGCAGACAGAAGACCCCGACTTGATCATACAGGAGGACTTGGATGCGGGGCTACCCTCCGCAGGAGATTATTAGCTCGGCAGCATTTTTAGAGCTTATGTTGCTCACTTAGACTTTTGATTGTATTTTATTATTGGATTATGAGAGTTGTGTAGTGGATTCTTTTACACATTTTATTGAGATCATTTATTCTATCATCTTGGTCTCTATACTTGGTGATCTTATTCAATATCAATTTGTTCCTTTCACCATAAATATTGGTTTTACAACCTTCTGTTGAGATTTAATTGCAATTTTGATCCTTGTGTAAATCCATAAACTGCGTGGTTGTATTTGATAATTGTGGAGATGACTAGACAGCGTTCTACCGCGACACTGCGGCGTAGGCTGGACGTACCCACGACTCATGCCCAAATATTGGGTGCGGGTCGTGACACGTTTTATGGTGGCCCATGCAGGTCAGATTTCGCAAAACACGGCGAAACTTGTGGTAGTACTCAACTTAGATGTACTACTGCAGGCCTGCGAGTAGAAAGTAGACTTTAAGGAACATCTCCATATGTTTAATACCGTCATTGAATTCTACATTTGATCTCGATTATTCCTTTGATTTGCATCCTGTTTGAATTTTTATACCGACTAACAATTTACCTTTTGTGGCAGTTAGATGGATCACAGCAGGAACCCCGCTAACCCGAACACCCCAGCCAACATTGGTGGATCCTCCATGAATGGGACCCCACCGACTCATGGGAGCCGTTTCTATCTAGGTGAGACTCCTCGACCGCAGGCTACGAGATTTCGCCGTGACGACATTCCACCACCACCGCAGTTCACTTCGCCGATCCCACCTCCAGCACCTTTCCACCAGCCAGTGCCTTTCCAGCAGCCAGCATCCCTTCGTATCCGGCACCAGCTCTGCCCCCTCCACCTGCTCTGGACAATGTTGCCCTCCTCGGGATTGTCCAGCAGATCATGAACTCCCAAAACCGACAGGCTGACGTCTTTCGCGAGGCTCTTCAGGCTAGAGAGGCTCCCTCGCAGCGTCCCGGCACTTCCAAACACTTTACAGACCTCAGGCCCTGGGAATTCAAGGGTACGGAGGGAATCCTCTATGCCGATGACTGGCTGGTGAACATGGAACGCAATCTCCGCAGGGCCAGAATCCCCGAAGACCAGAAGGTGGATAATGCGAGCATGCAGCTGTATGACATTGCCTTTACATGGTACAGGGACGAGCCCCGATTCAGTGCGCCAGGCGTGGCCTGGGAGGAGTTCAAGGAGCTCTTCAAGGAAAAGTTTTACCCTGAAGCAGCTCGCGAAGAATTGGAGAATGAGTTCGAGAGTCTCGAACAAGGCAACCTCTCTATCGATGAGTATTCTGCTGAGTTCTCTCGTCTTAGCCGGTTTGCAGATGCCTTGACTCCTGCAGCCAAGGCTAAGAAGTTCAGGAAGGGACTGTCGCATGAGATCCGCATAGCCGTGGCCACCAGCCAAGCCACCACATATGAAAAGATCTTAAAAGTTGCGCAAGACGTAGAGAAGGAGCTGAAGCGCAAACAGAAGCGGGACCGAGACGCCTATGGAGGAGGCAACAGCCAGTCTGGGTCGGCAAAACGGTCCAATGCTCCGGGAAAGACGGTAGCTCAGCAGCCACTACCACCACCCCGTTATCAGCAGCAGAACCAGCCTCCAGTGAGAGTCGCCCACCCAGCAGAACCAGCAGAGCCAGCCTAGACAGACGACGCCCACCTGCAGCTACTGCCGAAGTCAGGCCATACGTGGGAGGTATGCAGAAGACGACTTGGGGTATGCCTATTCTGCGGTTCGAGTTCACACCAGATGAAGGATTGCCCCGCGGCACAGGTTCATGCAGCACAGAGAACGGCTCCTGCCACGGGAGCACCGACGAAGCCCACGATACCCCAACAGCAGAGGGGACCTCTGCCTACACAGCAGCGCTTTGTCCAGCACCACAGCAGGGCCGAGCTTACACCATGGCAGTCGAGGAGACACTAGTATCTCCTGACGTGATAGCAGGTTCGGTTCTCCTCGAATCTTTTTCAGCTATTGCCTTATTTGATTCTGGAGCCAGTCACAGCTTCGTATCTGCAGCATTTATCTTTAGACATAGTATTGTATCGAGGCCTTTAGATAACACCTATAAGGTCTCTACCGGCGGAGGCGTCATCTTAGTAAAAGATGTTTGTGTTGGTCTCCGCATCACCATAGGAGGCCGAGAGCTACGTGCTAGCTTACTCATCATGCCACTTCCGAGCTTTGACATAGTGCTCGGCATGGACTGGTTGAGTAGACACTTTGCCAGCATAGATTGTCACCGCGGCTGTGTAGTATTCAGTCCGCCGGGGGAAGCGGTGTTCGAGTTCGCTAGAGGAGGAGTAGAACCACGAGGCGACGCTATTTGTGGGACCATGGTGGCAGAAGAAGAGCTACCTCATCCCATCATCGCGGAGTTTCTCGACGTATTTCCAGAGGAGCTTCCTGGACTGCCGCCAGACAGGGACGTTGAGTTCTCCATCGATCTTGTGCCAGGTGCTCAGCCAGAGTCGCAGCGGGTTTACAGGATCAATAACAAGGAGGCTGTGGAGCTGAAGAAGCAGATTGACGAGCTTCTAGAGAAGGGGTTTATTAGATCAAGTTCGTCGCCGTGGGGTGCACCGGTGCTGTTCGTGCCCAAGAAGGACGGGACAGTGCGAATGTGTATCGACTACCGTACCTTGAACAGCAAGACGATCAAGAACAAATATCCGCTGCCCAGGATTGATGATCTCTTCGATCAGTTGAGCGGTGCGCGGGTGTTCTCAAAGATCGATTTGAGATCAGGGTACCACCAGGTGAAGGTGAAGAAGGAGGACATTCCGAAGACTGCCTTCCAGACCAAGTACGGCCAGTACGAGTTCATGGTGATGCCGTTTGGGTTGACCAACGCCCCGGCAGTTTTCATGAATTTGATGAACAAGGTGTTCCACCCGTACCTTGACCAGTTCGTCGTAGTCTTCATCGACGACATACTCATCTATTCAAAGTCGCCAGAAGAGCACGAGGAGCATTTGAGGATTGTACTGGAGACACTTAGAAAGGAGAAACTCTATGGAAAGCTTTCCAAGTGCGAGTTTTTCCTTGACAAAGTGGAATTTCTTGGGCATGTGGTGACAGGGGATGGCATATCGGTTGATCCGAAGAAGATCGCTGCCGTTGAATCTTGGACTACTCCGACTTCCGTAGCGGAGATTCGGAGTTTCTTGGGACTGGCTGGGTATTACCGGAAGTTCGTCCAAGACTTTGCTCGGATTGCGGAGCCGATGACTAGGCTCACTCGGAAGGATGTGGAGTATGTATGGACAGAGGACTGCCAGGCGGCGTTCGACGAGCTGAAGAAGAGACTGACGACAGCTCCTATATTGACATTGCCATCTGGTTCCGGCGGTTTCTCTATCTATAGCGATGCTTCCGGAAAGGGGTTGGGATGTGTCCTAGAGCAGAATAAGAAGGTGATTGCTTATGCGTCCAGACAGCTGCGGCCGCATGAGAAGAATTATCCCACTCACGACTTAGAGCTGGCAGCGGTCCATATTCGCCCTGAAATTGTGGAAACATTATTTATACGAAGAGCGTGTGGAAATCTTTACTGACCACAAGAGCTTGAAGTATGTTTTCACACAGAAGGAGCTGAATATGCGGCACGCAGATGGTTGGAATTGATGAAGGATTTCGACATCGCGTTGCAGTACCATCCGGGGAAGGCGAATGTAGTCGCGGATGCGTTGAGTCGGTATCCAGTAGCGATGTTCTTGACGAGGGACCGACATTTATTAGCAGATTTGGAGAGCTTGGGTATTGAGGTAGTCATACCGGGAGTCGAGACGCAGATGATGAGTATGCAGATCCAGTCTGGTCTGATGGACAGGATTAGAGAGGCTCAGCAGTAGGATGAGCAACTGCAGGGTATTATTGCACAGGTCCGAGCTGGCTCATTGGAGGAGTTCACCATTGCAGAGGATGGCTCGTTGAGGCATGGGACGAGACTGTGTGTACCCAAAGGAGAGCTACGAGAGGCGATCATGCAGGAGGCACACCGCTCCCAGTATTCTTTGCATCCTGGAGCCAACAAGATGTACAAGGATATGAGAGCCCACGTTTGGTGGTATGGCATGAAGCGTGAGGTGGCACGCTTTGTTTCTAGATGCCTCGTGTGTCAGCAGGTCAAAGCCGTGAGGCAGAGACCAGGGGGATTACTTCAGCCGTTACCGATTCCCGAGTGGAAGTGGGAAAACATCACCATGGACTTTGTTTCCGGTCTTCCGCGCTCGCCTGGCGGGAAAGACGCGATTTGGGTCATTGTTGATAGGTTGACCAAATCAGCCCACTTCATACCATTTAAAGTGGGGCTGTCCACGGAGAGATTAGCAGATTTGTACGTGAGGCAGATAGTCAGATTGCACGGCGTCCCAGTGAGCATCGTCTCCGATCGCGACAGCAGGTTCACATCCCACTTTTGGAGGAGTCTGCAGGCGAGTTTGGGCACATCGCTCAAGTTCAGCACGGCCTATCATCCACAGACTGATGGGCAGTCAGAGCGGACCATTCAGACGCTCGAGGACATGTTGCGGACGTGTGTACTAGATTTGGCGGCTCGTGGAGGACCACATTCACCTTGTGGAGTTCTCCTACAACAACAGTCACCAAGCTAGTATTGGGATGTCTCCTTTCGAGGCCTTGTATGGACGGAGATGTCGCACCCCACTATCGTGGGACGATGTGGGTGAGAGAGCATTGTTGGGGCCCGAGATGGTCGTGGATGCAGCGGAGAAGGTGAAATTGATTAGAGAGCGCCTTCGTGTGGCACAGGACAGACAGAAGCACTGGGCAGATAGCCATCGCCGACCGTTAGAGTTTGAGGTATAGTTTTGTTAATAATAGTTGTTGATCGTGATAAGAATAGGTCGTAACCTTGCTTGAATTTAGGTGAACGACATGGTGTTCTTGAAGATATCCCCGACGCGTGGCACTATACGTTTCGGAGGAGGCGGGAAGCTCAGCCCGAGATATATCGGTCCGTTTCATATCCTCGCGAAGGTCGGGGAAGTGGCATACCGTTTGGCACTACCACCCGCATTGGATGGAGTGCACAACGTATTCCACGTGTCCCAGCTGAGACGGTACGTGGCGGACCCCAGTCACGTGTTGGACCACTCGGAGCTTGAGGTGGGGCCGAGCCTTAGCTACGAGGAGCAGCCCGTTGAGATTTTGGACCGCAGGGAGAAGGTGCTACGCAACCAAACCATTCCATTGGTGCGTGTCGCATGGAGGCACCATTCGCCAGGCGAGTCCACATGGGAGAGAGAGGACGAGATGCGGGAGCGCTATTCTCACCTTTTGAGACTTGAGGTACAAAGTTTATCCTTACTCATAATCTCTAATTTCGAGGACGAAATTGTTTTAAGGAGGGTAGATTTGTGAGCCCCTAACCTAGGTTTCAGACCTAATTAGTGATTTTATTAAATCATGAATTAAATCACATGAGTTACTAAATAAGTAAAGCTTTGAATATATGTATATGTATATTAGGACCTTTCTTCAAATAAAAACAGTCCAGGAGGGGCCTTTCCCGAATTTCTGAAATTAGGGGGGGCTCCTTACAAAACTTCACTGTTTAAATTTCAAACGGCTGAATTCAAATTGAAAGGGAAGGGGGAGAGATAGAATTCGAATCATGGTTAGATAAGAACAAAATCCTGAAACTCCATCGCCTTAATCTTCACAACCCTAGTATAAATAGGAAAGAGCACTATGCTCGGCCTTTCTAAAACCCTAGCCCCTTGCCGACGAGATCCCTCTGCTCTACAACTCGAGGAACCACCAAGGAGTCGAGGCAAACCAGAGCATTGACAGGTACCATCTCTTCACCATAGATTGATTTATTGTAGCAATCAACCCGTAGACTGTTTAAGGATGCTTAGATCAATAACAAAGTTGGAAGGATAGGTGTTCGACTGTTTGCCATGCCAGAACCAGGGTATCACAGCATGGGTGGCCAAGCCAGGTAGCTATTCCACATCAAGGTCGACACCTTGGGGCTTAGGATGTGCCAAACCATCACTTATAGCATTAGAAACTGAAGTTTTAACCAAATTACGTAGGTATTACAAACTCAGGATTGATTAGGATGTATTGAGTTATATTGTTCATATGATGTACCTAAAGTTACACTATGATAATATGTTCTCCAGGTTGCAGTGCATATTATTTCACTTACCATGTTATGTTGTACCAATGATTGCTTGGTATATATCCTTATTGAATACTTAGAACTCTGTTCCACCAATTTAGACTAGGGATTCAAGTCAAATTCACAACTGAACAAGCCGTAGGTATAAGTAGGAATGAATGTAGCTGATTTCTTTCCATTGTTCAGTTGCCATTTTGATGTCCTGTACATTTTCTCAGCTCAGATATTGGAGTATGTCATACAGGGTTTAGTATACTTATAGGAAATTCACTCATTACATCTGAACCTCGAATGTATCATCCCTAGAGGCCTGTGTGTCAAGAGCACTGCAGCTGAGTCCATGTCAGTATTAATCTATTCCCTTTCTTGAACCCATAACTATAGCAGAGGGTTTAGTCTACACCTGTGAGTTCAGACTCGAACTTCCTGGATACATTGCACTGAACACCATTGATCAGCCCCTTGGTTGAAATATGGGTGTATCAGTCTTGAATAGGAGGTATCAGCCTTGGTGTAAGACCAGCGGGTCAGATTACCAGGGAGGAAGTCATACAAAACCTTGTGGGCTTACAGAGGACAGGAAACTCCTCCCTATGAGCATATACAGAAAAATCTTGTGAGGAATATTTGACATTATACATTGCAGATGTCCAGTCTCCTTATTTCAGATGAGAGGTAAGTCAGTTACACAGGTACACATCATATGAATTGAGATGACGTTATGGTTCAGCCTTCCTCTTTACATATGTCTACTTTCCTCTGTTCAGTCCCTATACCAGTAGCACAATCCAGAGCACCCTCCCTTTTCATGACAAGTAGAGTTCAAACCATGCCCCATACATGTTTAAACCCAGATAACTGATGGTTGGGATAGTGTACACGTAAACCTGGCCAGATGATAGCCTGTTAGACCAGCTGTATGTACCAAATTTCACCTATAGCATGAGTAACCAAACCAGGAAGCCGTTCTATAGCAAGATTGACCCCTGGGTCTCAATGGTGTGTCCAAACTTTCACTTTAAGTAATTGGAGACTGAGGGTTCAGTCATAAATTGCATGTATACTTCAAGTCCAGATTTGTTAGGACCTGAGTGTAGAGTAGGGAGGGACATGACCACACTCTAGGAGTTTAATTGCCTAGCAGATTCCTTGCAGAGTATTACTGGTCATATTTTCCCAGGTTACACTCTTGATGTTGATATTTGCAGTTTTACTAATGACTTATGTAGGGAGATATCATATGCCAGCTTGTACACAATCCCAGTATACTCAAGTTATTTTAATCCTGGGACACAAATGCCTGGAGTGTCTGGAATGTACTAGTCCAAGCAGAGACATGCTTGGAAATATGTTGGTTTAATAGGAAAGGCTGTGGGCATTCCAGTGCAACCAAAACTGAAACTGGAGTATCATTGATTAGGAGAATATGGTTATGATAATCAGTTAAGAATTAGGACAGAACAGTAGAGCCTACTATTTGCCTATAACACAAAGATAACTAAATCAGAGTAGTAGATGTAGAGAAGGAGAAATGCTCCTCTAGGCCAGTCCATTTGTGCAGACCTAGGCCTTACCCACGAGCAGCCACTAGATTCTGGTCCATTGACTGTGTCTACTCACCCTGTTTAAACTAGAACCATCAATGTGGAGGAGAATGTTACCACAAATCTGACACATTGACACAAGTAAACCACATAGCTATTCAGCTTGGTGTGCTTACACTTAGCTTTTCCCTGAGAGGTTGTATCACCTGCAGATAACAGCCATATTGAAATACACTAGTGAACCGAGTTAGTAACTTTTAATTCACTTTTGCCTTGGTATCAAAGGTTTCTAATGTCCTGTACATTCAATTTGGAGAGCTGCACCCTTCACCAGTCTCAAACCCAGGAGATATGAACTCTTCCATATCAAAACAAAGGACCTGGCACTAGAACACCACACAACAGTAGACAGGGTTGACAGGACAAAGATTCATTGTTCTCCATCTCTCTATGCCTTAGAGGTGTGGTAATGACACTAGTATGCATGGATTTACTGCAACTGCAATGGAAGAATATATAACCATGCAGGAGAAGTAGAGGGAATTTAGAGTACCTTCTAGATATGACATATAGGGTTGTGTACTAATTAGTATCCAAGTATTGAAGTAAGGAGGTATGTGAGTGGTGTCTTAAGGTCAACTGAGGAACTATAGTCAAGACTGACTAGTAGGTAGCATATTAGAGGAGTCCAGGGAGTTAGATAGTACACAAGGCTACTCACACCCTAGTACCTAGGTGAAACACCCTTAAGGAGCTTAAGTAGCAGGAGAAGAAACCAAGTCAAGACCTAGCAAGTCCTTAGTGACAAAAAGAAGTTGCAAACCCATCTAACCTTGGAAACCCAATGTAGAAGTGATGCCTAGTAGCCTAACAAATCAATAAGATAGAATTGTTTATACTCTTAAACTGTATGTTGATTATATTTATCTATCAATAGGTCACTTGGGCTCTGAACTGACTTTTGACTCGCCCACACAGCTCAGGACGACAGGCAAGTACACTTTCTGTTTTACCTCCGATTCTGATGGTTTGTGCAGTATACATTCATATGTTCTTTGTTTGATGACACGATGGACACACGAGTGAGAAACATGAACCCCTATTTTCTGTACCTTGTTTAGCTCTTTTATGACTTATTGGGTTCATGAGTACTGTTCGGGAGGGGAAATACCTTATTAGACATGTGAACATCCCTTTCTATCCCAATATGTCTAATCTTGAACGATAGCAGCTGCGCACGACACGTGCAGTGAGCCGTATTTTACCCCTTAGCCGTTCACATGTCGAAAATGATATTTCAATGCACTATAGCAAACTCTTGTAGTAGGTTCACCAATTGACATGTCACTATGCTTTCTTATTCATTCCAGTTGACATATTACTCTACGATTCATACGTCATTCTAGATATACCATGTTATCATATTACTGCTCAGTTTTCTTTACATATGTCATATTCATGTACTGTAAATTCTGTTATGTTGAGGATAGTTTTTCAGCTTGTGTGCTTGTTCCAATCCTGACGGGATAACCAACATTTTAGGTGATGAGTTAGAGGAGTTTTGTACCACCTTTTATGAGCAGACAGAAGACCCCGACTTGATCATACAGGAGGACTTGGATGCGGGGCTACCCTCCGCAGGAGATTATTAGCTCGGCAGCATTTTTAGAGCTTATGTTGCTCACTTAGACTTTTGATTGTATTTATTATTGGATTATGAGAGTTGTGTAGTGGATTCTTTTACACATTTTATTGAGATCATTTATTCTATCATCTTGGTCTCTATACTTGGTGATCTTATTCAATATCAATTTGTTCCTTTCACCATAAATATTGGTTTTACAACCTTCTGTTGAGATTTAATTGCAATTTTGATCCTTGTGTAAATCCATAAACTGCGTGGTTGTATTTGATAATTGTGGAGATGACTAGACAGCGTTCTACCGCCGACACTGCGGCGTAGGCTGGACGTACCCACGACTCATGCCCAAATATTGGGTGCGGGTCGTGACAAGAACCATACTGTAGAACTCACACTTTAAGACAATAGATGAAGGAAGACTTGTATGGAGGATCGATAGGGTTGAGCGATGTCATTTTATTCTACAAAGAGAACCATATTGTAGAACTCATACTGTAGAACTCACACTTCAACACAATTCTACAAAGAGTTGTCATAGGGTGTTGAGCGATGTCATTTTATTCTTTTCTTCTTCTTCTTGGGATTTTCGAGTATTGGATCTTGAGACATAAATAGCTAGAACTTACGAAGAATGGAGTACCATACTTCAACAAATAGGTGTTGACTAATTAGTTCATATAATTGTTGTCTAAAATAAGTGTAGGAATGTTGCAAGGTGAAACAATGTATCAAACACTATATCGAAACCCAAATCCAATATGCAAATCCAAATTAATACGAAAATACACAAGTGTATGTAGGGGATTAAGTGTACAGAGGTGAAATACATATATATGCATGCTTGGGGGTGTCCACGTGTCCAACAAATGGACACAAAGTGTCCAAAACCTCACGAACACATTGTATCAGTGAACACATGATCGTAATGTGTCTCCGTGTCCATTTTGGACACGAAAAATACCTCAATTAGGGTTAGGGTTTACCTTCAGTCTCCTCGTGGTGGTGGAGGAGGAGGAGGAGGAGGACAAGTTCGGTGGTGGAGGAGGAGGGGATTAAGTGTACAGAGGTAAAATAAATATATATGCAAGCTTGGGGGTGTCCACGTGTCCAACAAATGGACACAAAGTGTCCAAAATCTCACGAACACACTGTATCAGTGAACACATGGTCGTAATATGTCTCCGTGTCCATTTTGGACACGAAAAACACCTCAATTAGGGTTCGGGTTTACCTTCAGTCTCCTCGCGGTGGTGGAGGAGGAGGAGGAGGAGGATCTCGCGGTGGAGGAGGAGAAGGGGCTCGCGGTGGAGGAGGAGGAGGAGGAGAAGGGGCTCGACGGAGGGAGGAGAAGGGGCTCGTGGTGGAGGAGGAGGATGAGCGGCGCCGGAGGGAAGGGGTCGGGCTGTCGTCGAGGTCGGGGAAAAGGGGCGGGAACAAAAAATTTGGGGAGAGGGAGAAATGAAAAGTCGAACCGCGGAAACCCTATTTAGTAGAAGTTAGCGACGTCCGTAAATACGTCGCAAAGCGTCGGCCTTCCTTTAATATTCGACGACGTCTTAAACTTTGCGACGCTAAACGTCGCTGAACTAATAAAACTGGTGACGTTTTCCGACAAATCAACGACGTTGGTTTTTATTACACTAAAGGTTGTCGCAATATGTCGATGTTTGTCGCTATCAGCGACGTATTGTGACGCATACTTTTGGAGTCGCTAAATCCAAAAATATTATCGACGTTTTAAGTCGGCGTCGCTAATTTCGTCGCTGATATGACTTATTTTGGTAGTGTTTAGTACGGAGAATGACACTCTTCATTCTAAATTACACGGAGAATGGCCATTCTCCGTGCTAAATTACATGTAGAATGACATTCTCCGTGTTAAATGACACGGAGAATGGTCATTCAAATGTTAAAACACAGAAAAATGGTCATTCTTCATGTTAGAAACACGGAGAATGCCATTCTCCGTGTTAGAAACACGGAGAATGGCATTCTCCGTGTTAATTTACACGGATGTTAAAATGCAGAAGAATGACTATTCTTCATGTGATATCGACGGAGAACAGTTGACAGAAACCTATTTTTTTTATTTTTTGTTTTGTGGAAAGAAATTTGACATGAATAAATATTCAAGAGTTTTCGTTCTTCTTTCAAAACGATGCTAACTTTTATGGAAAGGAAGAAGAAAATCTTCTCTCCATAATTGACCTAATTGTCGGAAAAAGAAGAAGAAGAAGAGCGATGATCGGAGTTCGACTGGAAAAAAAATCACGGTGAACTACGAATGATCTTTGCGATCTCTGCTGAAGATGAGAGGAATGGAATTCAGATCTCGCGTGAAGAAGAAGAAGAAGAAGACGACGAGAATCGCAATCCAAATCTGAGTTTGTGTGGAGGGGTAGTTATGATATTAATTTTGTAAATACAGAGCATATAAAGGGAATCTTGGAATACTTAACGTGGACATATATAATTCTGGACATTTCATAAAACTCATCCTGCGGGTTGATTTTTTATAAAAACAAATCCCGAAATTGAGTTTTTCAGCAATTTTCAGTAAATTATATATCAAAATTAATTAAAATAATTAGTTACAATAGTTTATGACAGCAAATTATAAATCGATTTTCCTTTTCTCTCAGAATATCTAGTTCCAAATTAAAGTTAGGTGAATCCAATTCTGACTCATCAAAATAGATTTTTCAAGATGAATGTGGACAGTCCAGTACGGAGAATACATCCATCAATTTTAGTTGAGAGCAATTGTGAATGGTGGACCTATATATATTAAGAATAGGTGAGCTTTGGTCGACAACAGCTTAAAATTAATCCTTATCTCAAAACCTTGGGCTGATCATGATTCATGACCACATTTACTAAATCTAATTATTGACCTCTATCTATATTGAAGATTTGTGTACAAAATATTAAAAAATGGCTAAAAAGGGAATAGTTTGTGATTGCCAAGAATTCTTTTGATTGCATGGCATCATTGGCATGGGCACCACCTGGTGGGGGCTCTGGCCAGCCATCACCAACCAGCTCAACCCTCACTGACGTAGACCACCATGTCCATACAACTTCTTCTTATCCGCATATCTTCAAATTAAATTCTCTCTGCTCTTTTATTCCACATTTCGTCATTTGCCACAAAAAGAAAAGGTTATACAGGAACAGGTATCATATAATAGCTATATTATGATTTGAGTCTTGAGAATTATCCGTGTTAGATTTTGAATTTCTAAATCACTGTTTAAGCAGACATTCCACCTCAATTATTTTCGAAACCCAACTTCTAATTTTAACTGTCAAATTCTTTCTGCTCTTTTATTCTCTTTTGTTGCACATTTCATCAACAGAAAATTTCTTGTCGCATACCAAATTTTGTAAAAATTGGAGTGAACGGAACAATTAAATTTTTTTTTTAAACAAAGACCATTCCGTCAGACGGTCTGACGAAATTTTCGTCGGACGGTCTTACGAAAATCATGCATTTTTTTTGTAACTTCTAAATAAACGGCCAACATATATATTAAACAAATAGCCAACCGAGCCAAAAAAAAATACATATTTTCCGCTAGGCCGTATGACGAAATTGTGTTTGTTTTAAAATTTTGTGTAAATTATTCCGTTTATTCTAGTTTTTGTAAAATTTGAAATCTTTAAGAAATTTTTATGTTTCAATAAATTGACCGGCGTTAGGTTTGGCTTGTTGTGGAGTTGTGTATCATTTTCGTTGCCAATATGCAAAAGTGGATAACGTCCACCACTATTAGTAGCTCTGTTGATGAGAATCATGGTACCGATGGAATAGGACACAAAATATATAATAACATGGAAGGACACGTACGTAAGATTGGTGACCTGCAAATAATTGAGGCCCCGGATGAGATCACGTGGAACTATCATCCTATACGTGTAAGTTCTAACATAGAATATCTATCTAGCAGATTCACCACAAGAGTTTCGATAGGGAGGCCGGCAGATAATGACTATCGTAGTTTGTTTGAAAATAAAGATTGAATGTTTGTGAAGAATTTTCAATAATTGTCTCGAAAATATTTGTCTTGTGGTATGTACAGGTTTAAACTGCTGAATTGTACATGCATGTTACAGACACCGAATTAGGGGTGAGCATTCGGTTTATTCGGTTTAAACCGAACCGAATAATTCAAAACCGAATTGAACCCAAAACCGAATAAGCAAAACCGAAACCGAACCGAATTGGCCCAAAACCGAATCAAACCGAACCGAATTAAATCGGTTCGGTTTTCGATTTATTCGGTTTATTCATATTTTTTTTTAATTTTTTTGAGCTTTTTTTGATAATATATATAGTAACTAAATATACATTTACATATTTAGTATATACCTATATATATTTAGTATTTACCTATATATATTAATACTTATATATATAGTACACACACACACACACACACACACACACACACACACACACACACACATATATATATATATATATATATATATATATATATATATAAATTAAAATTTTTTATTCGGTTTTCAGTTTTGGACCGAAACCGAAACCCAAAACCGAAACCGAAACCGAATAAGAAAATTTAGTATATTCAAAACCGAAACCGAACCGAATTTTTTTAAAACTGAACCGAACCTCGGTTCGGTTCGGTTTTCGGTCCAAAACCGAATAATGCTCACCCCTACACCGAATGGAGGCTCGATAGATGTTCGACAGGAGTTTGATCGTCGAAAACTTGTTGAGGAGGGTCTTCGAGATGTTTTGAGGCTTACGGAGGATTCGGTTCGTCGAGACAAAGCGACGAATGGAGGTGAGTCAAAGATTGAGGGTTAGTCTGTCGGTTTCATGACAGTTGATCAGTTTCCGGTGGGAATTGCTCTACGGATTCGGTTTTGGCGATTAGTGGTTTGCCAAAGCTTTACGGAGCGGCATTGGAAGAGCTTTAGTCGAACAGAAAGGTAGGCAGGTTCAGGAGTTCGAATCTCAGGAGGACCACACCGTCCGCTTGGTTAGGCCAGCCAAGGGTGAAGAAGCTCGACGGAAAGGTAGCATGTTCTGGTGGAAGACGAAAGGCGGGAACAGACAACCGAGACTTACGGTAAGGCTGACCGTCAGGGACTTCGGTCTTGATCGTGTTATTGATATCGGCAGAATCTCAGAGGTGCAAGAGGTGCTATACGCATGGCAACTAGCGTCGATGTAACCGTCGAGGAGCTGGAATGAAGGAAGATACAAAGCAGCTCGGGGAGATGGAGATCAATAGCATGGGAGAGCATAAACTCTGCCACGAGACGACTAGCATGGAGTCCAGTTGAGGAGCCATGTCGTTCCTAACAAGTGGTATCAGTGTCCATGGTCACGGGACTAGTTTGGACAGCTCTAATTGGTTCGAGACAGATGGTGCTGAACGTTCATGTGTATAATCGGATTATACATACTCTTCTCATAGTGGAGTAGGAGCATCAACTATATGAATTGGTTTCAAAAGTGAGTTTGACGAGCCCTAGGTGGAGCAGGATCACTACCAAAATAAGTCATATTACCGACGTAATTAGCGACGTTTTAAGAAAACGTCGCAGGAAAATAATAATTTAGCGACGTTTCTTTATAACGTCGCAAGACGTCACTATTAGCGACTGACAGCGACGTTCTGCGACGTATTTAAACTACGTTTGTGTTTTAAAGAGCTCACGTCGCGTATAAGTCGGTAAACGTCGCTAATATTAGTGATATTAGCGACGTTTTTCGACGTATTTATTACTTCATCGCTAATATCAATGATATTAGCGACGTGTACCGACGTTCTTATATGACGTCGCTAAAGTGTGAATATAGGTCAGGTTCGAGTTTTCATTCCCCCCATTATTTCCCCCCAATATTTTCCTTCCCCCCCGACCCTGAGCCGGCTTCCCCCACCCCGTCGACCCCCGTCCGACCGCGCCCTCGGCGACCCCCACCGACCTCGGCGACCCCTCTCCTCTCCCCAACCCTCCCCCTCCCCCCCCATCAGCTCCCCGGCCGACCGTCGGTGGCCGCCGCGAGCACCGACCCCCTCTCCTCTCCCCGACCTTCGTGACCGCCGCGAGCACCGACCCCGTCCTCCGGAGACCGTCGACCCCCTCTTCCCCTCGTCAATTTGGTAAACCCTAACCCTAACGCCATTTTTATTACTTTTTTTTCTTTTTTGCATATTATTCTGATCAATGTAAACCCCCATTGGAGATGGCGTAGTCCTTTAAAATTGGGAAAGAAGATGTAAACTAGGTTTGGGGTTTCGGATGGGGCATGTGGGACTGATGGTTTGGGGTTTCCCTACATAACTATGATACCTACACTGTTCTGGGAATTTTCAGAGATTAATAGGATAATAAATTGGTTAATTAATGTAATGTATGGTTCACTAAATGATGTGGTTATATGATTACATGGGTTATGCTACTCAACTTGGGTTTGCATTACATGGGTTTGTATTTTGGGGTTCAATTTGGGTTTGCATTACATGGGTTATGCTACTCAACTGAACTGTAAGTTTTATATTAATATTGAAATTAAATGATAAATATAGACTGTGATGTAATGTTAATACTGGGATTGATTTGTGGATTTTAGTTTGTTTAGATATTGTTCACAGTTATGTAGATGTTAAGTTTATTTCATATCTTACATGTTCAAAACTGTCATGATATGAATATATGCAATAACTGAGAAATGAGATGAACTTGAGATGTAATGTATAACTAAGATTGTTTTTGAACATTAACCTGAGATTAACTGAACATGAAACCTGAGAATGCATACATGACTGAACTTGATTTTCCTTTCCTTCATGCATATAACTTGAGATTTATATGAACTGTTAAACTTGGAAATGAATGTATGAACTCTTCTTCTTTTACCTTTTTCCTCTCGTAAATCTGAAAACACTTGTTAAATCTGAGATTGAATCTCATTAGACTGACTTGGGTTAGATGTCTAAACCTGGGGTTAACACTCTCCTCACCTGCTGTACATTTTTGAGTCCACCAGAGATGGACTGAACTTTGACATGGTGAACACCCACATACCCTATTAAACCTAGATTTTGACTTAGTTTGACCAGAAAGTTAACCCATATTCAGTCAAACCCTAGATTTTGACTTAGTATATGGTTACTAGATCCTAGTGTAGAGTAGTATGTAGAGGAGTATGGCTACTAGTGATATATATATATATGTAGGTCCATGTGTATCTGTATCGGACTATCGCTATCGGTATCGAACTATCGCTATCGGTATCGGACTATCGCTATCGGTATCGAACTATCGGTATCGATCGAACTATCGGTATCGGACTATCGCTATCGGTATCGGACTATCGCTATCAGTATCGACCGTATATACTTAGTATCGGGCGTAGCAGATTAGTATCGATCAGTATATAGGTTTGTGTTAAGATCAAGGTTCAAAGTATCGGTATCGGAATAGTAGGCCGAATAGGAGGCCGAGATAGTCGAATGAGAAGAAGGGAAGAAGGGAGGAGCAGATGGGTCCAGAGCCATGGTGGAGGAGGAGAAGTAACATGAGAGCAGTTTCTGCCGTAACATCTCTTGTGGCTCTGCTGGCAACTGAAGTCCAAATGCTACAAAGGACGATCCTTCGCTGAAATCGACTACAACACCCATCAGTTCAAGTTCATTCCTATATGAGTATATTCCAATGCCATAGAAGCCATCAGTTTGTTGACCTTCCTCTATGGCATTAGAATATACTCATCTAGGAATGAACTTGAACTGATGGGTGTTGTAGTTAATTTCAGCGAAGGATCGTCCTTTGTAGCATCTGGACTTCAGTTGCCAGCAGAGCCAGGAGATGTTACGGCGGAAACTGCTCTCATGTTACTTCTCCTTCTCCACCATGGCTCTGGACCCATCTGCTCCTCCCTTCTTCTGATACTAATCTGATACTCTCTGATACGGTCTACCTAACCTATATACTAATACTAATCTGATACTCTCTGATATTAAGTACATCCGGCTTACTAGCTAGCGGATCCACCAGTTACATGATTATATACTAATTATGTTTAGTTTGTCTTACGATACAGATTTTCACTACCTTGATGTATCTATCTTACAGAATTATGGAGCTGAATTACTATCTGCGGAATCGTACTTGGATGTACAACCGTCATCCTGATGACATGTGCGGTGTGCGGGATGAATTCATAGAGGGTGTACACCAGTTCCTGCAGTTTGCCAAGGCGTTCCCTCAGTACATGGACGGTACCAAAATTAAGTGTCCGTGTGTGAGATGTCGCAACTTGAAATATCATCCAGAAGTGGATGTCACGTATCATTTGTACTCGAAGGGTTTCACGCCGAATTACTATCAGTGGAGCGAGCACGGAGAACTTGTGTCTTTAGCATCGGAGTACGAGCCTTATGTGGATGTCCACAACAACGCTCCTTACGACGATGGGTTGGTGAACATGGTTTTTGACGCGGCCGGGCCTAGTTTCGATTCGGATGATCATGATGCACCTGAGGAGGCACCGAACCCCGATGCTGCACAGTTCATGGAGTTGCTGGAGAATGCAAGGACTCCATTATATCCTGGTTGTGAGGATCATTCACCGTTGGAGGTGGTTACAAGATTGTTGAGCATCAAGTCCGATTTTAACATGTCGCAAGATTGCTACAACCGTATTATGGAGTTGCTTATAGAAATATTGCCTGAGGGTGCGAAGTTGCCTAAAGACTTCTACCGGTCTAAGAGGATGGTTAGATCGCTCTGGATGGGATATGAAAAAATCGATGCCTGTCGCAACGGGTGCATGTTGTACTACAAAGACGACAAGGATGAAGACGCCTACAGATTTTGTGGTGTCGATCGCTACAAGGCCTGTGGTAGAGGAAAGTCTGTCGGTGCCAGGAAGCCTACCTCTTCGATGCACTACTTGCCGTTGACGCCGCGTTTGCAGCGGTTGTTTATGGTGAAGGAAACTGCAGAAAACATGAGTTGGCATAAGCGGGAACATACCGAAGGAGTGTTGGATCACCCATCTGATGGAGAAGCATGGAAGCACTTTGATCGAGAGTATCCAGATTTTGCTTCTGATCCGCGTAATGTTAGATTGGGTCTCTGCTCTGACGGTTTTACCCCATTCGGACTTTCGGGATCCCAGTATTCGTGTTGGCCTGTGATCGTCACCCCGTATAATCTACCGCCTTGGATGTGCATGAAGACTCCATATATGTTCCTCACCGTTATTATCCCAGGTCCGAACAATCCGAAAAGGAACATCGATGTTTATTTACAGCCATTGATTGATGAGTTGAATCAGCTGTGGGAAGTAGGTTCCAACACGTACGATGTATCTAGAAAACAAAATTTCCAGATGCGGGCAGCACTTATGTGGACCATCAACGACTTTCCGGCCTATGGAATGTTATCTGGATGGAGCACGCATGGTCGTCTTTTATGTCCGTGTTGCATGGACGACACTAAGGCTTTCCGTTTGAAACACGGAGGCAAACCGTGCTTCTTCGATTGTCATCGACAATTCCTGCCGAAGGATCATCCGTACCGGAGGAACAAGAATGCTTTTCGTGCTGGCGTTGTGGAGAAGGGTGATCCACCGACAAGGTGGTGCGGAGCCACGATATGGGAGGAGGTTAGAGATTTACCAAGTGCTATTGAGCAGCCTGCTACGGGCTACAAGTGTGACAGATTTGGTCGCACTCATAACTGGACGAAGAGGAGTATATTCTGGGATCTGCCATACTGGAGCACCAATCTGATTAGACATAACCTTGATGTCATGCATATTGAGAAGAATGTGTTTGACAACATAATCAATACTGTAATGGACGTAAAGGGGAAGACGAAAGACAATCCTAAGGCTAGATTGGACTTGAAAGAAATATGTAGACGTCCTGCATTGCATTTGATAGAGGACGGAAATGGGAAGTTGAAGCAGCCTAAGGCAATTTTCTCACTGGAGAAGGAGGATAAAGTGAGGCTTTGTAGGTGGATTCAAGGTCTGAAATTTCCAGATGGGTATGTTTCAAACTTGAGAAGATGCGTCGACCTCAAGGAGAACAAACTGACAGGTATGAAGAGCCATGATTGTCACGTATTCATGGAGCGGTTAATTCCGATTGCATTTCGGGAATTCTTACCGCAGGCAGTTTGGGATCCATTGACGGAGCTTAGCATATTCTTCAGGGACCTTTGTTCTAAGAAATTGCTCGTTGATCGTCTAAAAAAGCAAGAGAAGGACATTGCGGTAACACTGTACAAGCTAGAGAGGGTGTTTCCTCCTGGATTCTTCGACTCTATGGAGCATTTGCCGATTCATCTTTCCTACGAGGCACGTGTTGGTGGACCCGTCGAATATCGATGGATGTACCCGTTCGAGCGACATTTGAATCACCTAAAAAGAAAGGTAAAAAATAAGGCTCGGGTCGAGGGTTCTATTTGTGAAGCCTATATTCTCGAGGAGATTACAAATTTTTGCTCCTCCTATTTCAAACCTCATGTTGCTACGAATAGAACGAGGGCTCCGAGAAACGACGACGGATATCAAGAATTTAATGATGGAATACTGAAAGTATTCAATGCGTCCGGAAAGCCTTCGGGGAAAATGAAGAAGAGATATTTGAATGACGAAGAGCTAAGGGCTGCTCAGTTGTATGTATTACTCAATTGCGACGAGGATGAAGTGGAGAAGCTAGAGGGGTAAGTAAGGAATGATGAGTTTACGTCATCTCAATGTAATAGTATAAGCTAATATTATTGTACTAATCGTTCTAATGCTTCGTTGTTTTCCAGCACATATAATGATGAGTTGAGGCTGGTTAGACCCTACCTAACAGACGAAGCATTAGAACAAGAAATGAGACGTCATTTTCCTTCTTGGTTGAGCGAATATGTAAGCAGTTCGGTAATATTTACTGGCCTCTTCTAATGCAACTGCGCAATAAATAACTTATTATCTCTTCTTTGATATTCAGGTCGATCGTCTAATTTCACCCGAGATTGAATTAATTAGAACTCTTGCCAAGGGACCAATTACTTTTGTTAAAACATGGCCAAGTTATTGTGTCAATGGCTTTCGGTTTAAGTCGACAAATGCTCCGATCAGAGACAGCTTCCTGGATCTTGATTCCACGAAGAACAGTTGTTTGTGTATCAAGTCTTCGAACTACAAAGACGTCGATCCAGGAAATGATTTCTTTGGCATCTTGCGAGAGATTGTGGAGTTGTCATATAATTATGGCAGAGAACCTGCAAAGATCGTATTGTTCAAGTGTGAATGGTTCGATCCGATTGAAAATCAAGGCTGGAAAATTGACAAGCATGGTCTTGTGGATATAAACTACAAGCGTAGATATCAAGGCTACGAACCGTTTGTCCTAGCAACTCAGGCTCAGCTCGTGTATTTCACAGCTTATCCGAGACGGGGAGCAACGAAGTCTGACTGGTGGGCAGTATGCAAGACTAAAGCTAGAGATACTTTTGATGTTGATGAAAAAGCTTACCAGGAGGACGAGCTACCTCCTGTAACCAATATTGTCGATGTGGACTCCACGGAAGTTACGCATTACACGACACATAATGTAGAAGATGTAGAATTATTCGAAGAGGAAGACGAAGCCGACGAAGGTGAAGACGAAAGTGAAGATGAGGAGGAAGAGGAAGATGAGGTCGAGGAAGACGAACAAGATGATTATTCTGAAGATGATTGAGAGAGATATACTTATCTGGACTTAGATGTTTCTTCTAGAATATATTATCTGGACTTAGATATTTATTGTAGAATGTATCATCATATGTTACCTTGGTTATTATCTTTGTTGTACTGTCTTATTTCTATTCTCTATTATTTGTTGTACTGTCATATTTCTAGTCTCTAATATTTGTTGTACTGTCATATTTCTAGTCTCTATTATTTGTTGTACTGTCATATTTCTAGTCTCTATTATATCTTGTACTATCATATGCTGTTATCAGGTATGGCAGGTCGTCGCGGACATTTGCGAGGGCCACGAGGAGGTCGGGATCCTCCGGTACTTCCTACAGGTACTGCTAGGGGACGGAGTTTGCCTTCGGTACCTCCTATTGGTACCGGCTCTGGATCCTCGTCGCCGATTACTCCTCCATATCGGACAGTAGCTGGGCCGGTTGGGACGACGTCACGTGGCATATCTCCTGGGACGAGTAGTTCCAGACCTGTTGAGAGGGCTCCCCCGTCTAGCGTTCCTGATGTTGATACGACGATGGAGACGGATGAGCAGATGGCCGAGGAGGATGCGCCGACGGCCGACCAGCATCATGAAGATGATGCGTGCGCACCTCCGGAGGAGGGGAGGACGGAGATCTGGGCCGACGGTACAAAGTAGGTATTTTGGTTTATGATTTTTTTTTCTTCTGTTTTTATCATAAATTAACTTTTTTCATGAATATAATATGTATGTATAGATATCGTCCTCCAGGGGTACAGAGACGCCTAGGCGATATGCTGAGGCATAATTATGGTGGTCCCTGGATTAACTACTCTGATGCTCCAGACGAAAGGAAGAACTTCTGGTTTACGCGCTTCAAGGTTAAAATAGATTTGTTTTTAACATGAATCATTTAATTTATGCATATTATATATAACTGATAAATATTTGGTTTCGTACTGTTCTAGGATATGTTTTACTATCCGCCGCACCGGGCCGAGCAGATCGAGGGGATGTTTCCTTCCGTCGCTGCTAAGCTGATCCGCGACTCTATTAATGATCAGAAGGAACGTGATCGTGCCGGAAAGCCGATCAAAGGTTGGATCACCCCTGATCAGTGGAATGAGATGAAGGCTCGATTCAACGAGCCAAGGTACAAGGAGAAGTCGGAGAAGGCTAAGGCGGCTAGGCAACATGCCTCGAAGTGGTGCGGTGGGTCGATTCCGATGACGGAATATTTTCGTCGTCTGGTATGTCTTTCTCTTTTAAAAATATTATTTTAATGCAAATTCGATAAATTATTACTAAGATAATATATTTAATTACAGGTAAGGAAGGTCGGTAACGCCGACATGGTGACCGTCTTCCTGGCCACCCATCGGAAGGGCGGAGTCCTTATTGACGAGAGGGCCGAGCAGACCTATGTAAGTATTACAATACGTTATCTTAATGTAATACTTCGTGTCCATTTTAATATAACTTAGTAAATATGATGCAAATAAATATTCATGAAGTTAGTAAAAATAAGTACATTAATTAGAAATTAGAAATCATAGAGTACTATCCATACTTTCTAGGCCGAGTATACGAGGCTGCGGGAACGGGCGGCTGCTAGTGCACCTGATGCAGGAGAGGCCGGTACTTCCTCGCAGCCCACTCAAGCTCCGTCGGCGGACGAGCTGTGGATGACCGCCGCTGGTGGCCTCCGTAGGGGTACGTACTACGGTACGGGATCCTATGGCGCCCTAGTTGCGACCCAGTCCTCTAGGACATCTCCTGCTAGTGTGCATGGTCCACAGCCATCCCAGGAGTCTGCCCGAGTCCACCAGATGATGGAGTCTCTCCGTGACGACCTGCTACGACGGATCGAGCAGCAGTCTCAGCATCCTACGGACGATCCTGCGCTGCTAGCACGATTGGATGCGCTCGATCGCGGCATTATAGACCTCAGGGAGACGACTGAGAGGACAGAGCGCGCCGTTGGAGGGTTAGAGCGCACGGTGACGGAGTTGCAGACAGGACAGGTGACCATGGCCGAGACGGTGAGATTGGCGCAGGATTCGATGGTCCAGAGCAGTGGTAGAATGTTATCTATCATGGATTCATACAACCAGCGACTTACAGCGTTGGAGCATGCTGGTACTCTGGGTGCGCCTTCATCGTCGTCGACTCCGCCGCCTCCACCGCCTTCTTCTTCGATACCGACTCCACCGACGTCACAGCCTGGCGCTCCATCTGTATCGATTTCACTTGCGGAGTATGAGGAGTTTTTACGCCTTCGTCGCGGCGGTGCCCCTCCTGCACCAGATCACTAGTAGTCCTAGTTAGGACTTTTGTTTGTGTTTGTATCATCTTATGTTTGTGACTTATGATTGGATGTTTGTATTGGATGTTAGTTGTGTTTGTATCGAATTGACTTGTGACTTGTTTGGATTGGATGTTAATTCCTTCGTCGATAAATGTTAATTGTGTTTGGATTGGATGTTAATTAACTTAGATTAAAGCTATCTGTGATTTGGAATTGTGAGTGGGGGTTTGAATGCGCTGTGATTTGAAATTGTGAGTGGGGATTTGAATGTGTACCTATATGTGTTTTATAGAATTGTGAGTGGTAATAAAGAATCTGTGTTTTATTTATTTTTATTTTTTTACAACTTTAGCGACGTTTAGCGACGCTTACTGACGTTTAGCGACGTCGTGTTCCGACGTTTACCGACGACAAGCTGCAAATAATATATTTTTTTGACGTTTTACCGACATTTACCGACGACTAACTGCAAAAAAGTACAGCTCTCCGACGTATTTACCGACGTTTACCGACACTAGCGGCAAAATTGTACAGGACCTTTACCGACGTCTAGCGACAAAATTCACGTCGCTATATTACCGACGAAACGACGGTAGACGTCGGTAAATATTCCAGGTCTTTACCGACGTGTAGCGACTACATATACGTCGCTAATATACCGACGGAACGACGATAAACGTCGATAACTCACCGACGTACTGTTACGTCGCTGAATGTCGGTAATTGCGACGTTCAGCGACGTTTTTGTAATCAGCGACTAAGGAAACGGCGACAAAACCTAAACGTCGGTAAATACGTCGGTGATACATATTAGCGACGGATTTTGTTGTTTTTCCGACGTTTTTGGGCGTCGCTAAATCCACTTATTTTGGTAGTGGATGTTGTGGTTGGCAAACAATTGTAGTGTGGATGAACGTGTCAGATTTGGTCTATGGTCGAACAGATCGAGATGACAATATGTTGGATCTCCTATGTGCTCGGCTGGCGAAAATGCGCAAAGGTAGCCGGAGTGTGCTAAGGTTGTCCGGTTAGCAGAAACGAGCAATGGTGTTCGACTAGCGAAAACGAACAAAAGATAGTCGGGTGTGCTTGGTTGCTCGATTAGCGGAAACAAGCTAAGCCGGAGATTGTTGGATTGTATCTCGTTTTCGGTTGAGCGCTCAAATGGAAGGTGGCAATAGAGTTGGTAATTTAGTCACACATCGGTTAGGAGGTGAGATCATGTGATGTAGATAATTGAAATTGGCTCAGGTCGTACATGAGAATTCTATTTTAAAACATGTAGATCCAATTCAATATCGTACTTCATAGACCAACTTCGATTCGGATCACACCACGTTTCCAACAAAACTTCCGAAATTATTAATATACATATCCATATACACAATGTCTAGATTCGTCATGGAAAAAAGAACTGGAACTTGATGTTCAGGGTGACGATGAACTGCTAGCTCGGACTTTTTCCTAAAATATTGAGTGCTTTCTTTATGGGCAGTTAAGTTCCATTAGATGACTAGCACTACCACAAGTGAAACAACATAAAGGTCATATAGCACTCTCTGGTAGGATGCTAACAAATCGAATAACTTAAAATTTTAATATCCAAGTCAAAATTCAATCAAATAATCAAATCGAGCTAATATAATCCATTCGGTTTGTTCAGTTAGACAAATTTTATTATCTAATAGATCGGACTCAAAATTAAAATTAAAATTAAATTATATTGAGAAAATAGAATTTTTATATCTCCAATTATTTTATGTCAAACTTGGCCTAGGTGTTAATTTTAACGAATAATTTTTATTTTTACATATACACATTGTTAATCCATATAATTGAGAATATTTACATAATTTTATAAGTCATTTTTAGTTTTAGTCCGAAACTAAAACCTGCAATTAAATCTGAATAATTTTTTTTTAGTATTTTTTAAAATCAACCCAAACCGAACTTTTTTCAAATGAATTGAATCTCAAAATTGGATTATACTTTCAACCACTCTCAAATCTAAGTTATCTAATGGTTCATAACTGGTTCACTTACTAATTAGTCCACAAGGTCCCAAGAAAAACTAAAGTGTGAAAAGATTGGGTAAAGTGCAAATTTTTTTTTTCCTTAGATTTGCCTCGAGAGGAGAATAAGACTCATTAGAAAACTAATTCAATTGACCCTCCTTAGATTTTTTGCGTCAGCAAAAAAGTCCCTACTATCTATTAGCCGTTAGAAATAATCGTTAATGACTTTAAAAAAAAAACTACCCTACATGTCCTCCCTTCCCCACCGGCGGTGGCCAGCCCCACCTCCTCCCTCCATCCGCAGGCCCCCCGAACCCCCCCCTCCCTCCTCCCTGCGCCAGCCGGCCCCCCTCGACACCCCCTCCCCCCCTCATGGCTCAGTTGGCCGGCCCCATCGACCCGTCTCCCCTCCTCCCTCTGCTGGCCGCCCCCCCTCAACCCGCCCCCTCGTCCCTCTACTGGTCGCCCCCCCTCCTCCCTTCGTTGGCCGACCACGCTCGACCCGCCCCCTCCTCCCTCCGCTGGCCGGCTACCCTCCCCTCTCCTCTAGTGTCCCGTTCGGCCTGCCCCCACCACCGGAGAGGAAGGGGTGAGGGTGGGGGGAGAGAGTGCAGAGGAGGGATAAAATCGTTATTTCAGACGTATTTTAACTTCTATTAAAGAAATGGGTGTAAACTAATCCAAAATAAAAATGTGAGTTTTTTAAATCTAGGGGTCTTAAAATGCATAAATGCAGATAAAAGGAGGAATTTTTTTCTGTCTTTACCCGAAAAGATCTGATAGTAATGACCGTGTGTATCGTTCCAAGTGTCAACCAAATAAGTACGAGATAAAAGCGAGATCTGATCTATCGTTCCTAGTTGTTGTGTATCAAATGTCTTCTCTTCTATAAAAATGCAATCCCGCTAATTATTATTTTTTTTTTCAATAACCAGGAAGATTCATACACATTTTTATAGGACAAATAACAAATATATTTGATATACAATAATTGGAAACAACGGATCTGGGTTTTCCGCTTATGAAGCACGGTGTTCCCGGTTATGTGGAACTCACGACTGTGCTTAACGTGTAACGGGCCTACGGCCGACCCCAAACTTGCAGGTCCCAGGATAGGTTCCATGTTAACCAAGCTAGAAACACCAATTTAACAAAAGAGTATTTTGACAAGAGTTTGAGCTATTCCAATTTCTACACCTACTTTTCCAAGGATGTTGGATTAACATAGTCACCTTCTTCATAGCTTTAGAGTATTAATGTAGTTATATGATCACGCAAAACTTAGATTCAAATTCTCTGACCCACATGGACAAAGCATCTAAAAGTATTTAGCCACTAATGAAATGATTATTGTAATTTTCCTTCTCTTTCACAATTTAGGAACCTCTTGTCCCATTTTATATATAATAAATTTTTTTTAGAGGAAAATTTTAAAACTCCGTCATCACAAGCCATGTATATCATTTTTTTAAAGAAAATAAGGAGAAAATTAATATCACTTTCCATCTTATTTAAATTCAAATTTCACATCTATATTGTAAGTTCATATTTTGAATTTTTATTTGAGTTTTTGTAGTCGGACTGATATATAATCTCATTCATCACTAGTTTACTTATTTAGATTTAAGTGCCTACATAAAAAATAATATATAAACATAGTCGTAATTTGCTTGCTATATAACATGCATGCATGCTTACATTAATTCTCCGGAAATGCTTTCTTGCCCGCAGGCGGGCCAGCCCGCCCGCCTGCGTGGCACTCTCCCATTGGCCCCCCCTGTTAGCATGGGGCCCGCGCCATTGACTGACCAATGGGAGAGGGCCACGTGGCGGGCGGGCTGGCCCGCCCGCGGGCCAAATAACAGTCCCGTTAATTCACACAATATATTAACATTTTTTTTTTTTTTGAGATGGAAAAAAAAAACATTTTAGCATACCAACACTTTGGCTCTTCGGAACTATACAGCCTATACTATCATAACCACACCACACAACTAATTTGAACCTGCTATGTTGCCCAGCTGCGGGTCACCCCGCTCGTCATGTATTTGATAGGTCAACCGACGTAGAACTTATGTTTACACTTTACAAGAGGGGCTAATGGGATGTGGACCAACATCCATGCGGACAAATAACTTTTTCCCAACTAATTTTTACTGAACTCCCAAAATATTGTATATATATATATATATATATATATATTGGAAAAACTTTAGCATCACTCTCGGTTCGGTTCCAACTCACACGACCTCGACTGCCGGGAAATGCAAGTCGAAGGTGAGCATCGAAGCCCTCGGCCTGGCCGGCCGGCTGCTGGTCCGGTCCGCGACGACCGCGGGGAGCGGCAGGCTCGGCGGCAGCGTCCTCTCGCAGGTGCCGAGCCACTTGGACTGCATGTACTTGTGCTTCCTCCAGGGGGCCATGTGCATCTTGTTCTCCTTCATGCACCTCTTCGCGGCGGCGCACATGACCTTGACCACGCCGCGCAGCCTCTCCGGCTTGCCCACGAATACCTCGGGCAGGCGGGCGACGAGGCTGTTGTAGTCCCGGCTGCCCCGGGCCATCTCGAACTCCGACCTGAAGTTGAGCTCGATCACCACCCTCACCGGGGCCTTCTTCTTGTCCTTTGGTTCCACCACTACGTCCGTGTAGATGTGTTCACCTGTGGAAGTTGAGCAGCAATAGCAATCCAATCTTTTAGAATTGGAAAAAAAAAAAAAAATTCCACCTGATCATACTTGTTTTAGGGTCTCCCTGTATCGTTAATATTCAATATTTGTGTTTAGATTTCTATATTGCCTATAAGAAAACAGAAGTGTTACGTTGTCAGCGGACATGGACTGCAGTCCTGACCTACAGGTCACGTGTCGCCTCCTAATTGACGGAGGGGGGTTAGTGGTCCCGAAAGTTAGCAGGGGAGGTCAATCGGGAGGCGACACGTGGTATTTTTGATAAGAAAATTTGAGTTACGTCCTGACGATGAACTTGATATGGTTGTCCAAAATAGAAACATAAACGTAAATTTCAAATATTATAAGAGCCTAAAATGAACAGTACTGCTCTATAAATCGAGAGGGGAACTGCAGCTCAAACCTAGCTGATGTGTCCCCCTCTCATTGGACGGGTGGGGGCGGGCGGCCCCACATTAGCAAGTTGGGGGGGGGGGGGGGGGGGGGGGGGGGGGGGAGGGGGGGAGGGGAAGGGGACACGTTAGCGTTCGATTTGAGCTGTTGTCCCCCCTTTCGATTCAGCAGAAATTTTCCTAAAACAAAACGCATATTTCGAATGCGGACCTAAACAAGATCTAACGTCATTTCAAGTAAACGACCTAAATATTTTTCGAATAATATGAATACCTCAACATAAATTTTAAATATTATACGAGATATTAAAACTAAAATAATTCTATAAAAAAGGATGTATATATATTTGACACACTGGGCGGCATCTCGTTTGCAACAAGTTAGGTCACAATTTGACAGGCTTAGCTCGACTCATTTAGATGAGTCCTCCACGTTTATATTATATCTCGTTTTATGCTTGTAACTGTATCCTTTCAACATCGGTCCTAACTTAAAATTAATTTTTATTTCATACATACTGCTGGTGCAGTCTAAAAACTCCATAATAATAACAAACAGTTTTAATTATACCAACTATCTGGATTCTGGCAGGTATGATATACAATAATTATTTATATAAAAAACTTTTAGTTATTATATGGAAATTGAATTTATGCAGCGTAAACTTTATTTATATACTAAAGATGTAAGCGAGGACTGAACTATTAGTGGACTAAGATGAGCTGCAGCCACAGACAGATCCATGTAGGAACTGCCCAACCCAAATAAATTATTCTTTTTTCCCCTATGTTTTATTCAGTCCACACCTAGTCTAACCTAGCCCACTCATGTCCATCCAAACTCAAATCTCTTATTCCACCTTTAACTACAACCCAGGTAAAACAAAAATTACCGCTATATACTTTTACTCACTAGACCACTAAGCCTTTAGCCTACTATATAACACTAAGTCCAGTTTTTATCAAATACCTAAAGGTCTACAATACAAATCCTGTAGCTGCAACAACCCCAATCCCAAATCACTTTAGCATCGCGACTTCTCTCGATTGTCTTAAACAATATATCTACTTATCAATTTTATCCTTTTTTTTTTTTTTTTTTTTGATGTGTCATTTCTCCAAACCGGACGTGACTATATAAACCATCCAGCCGTCCGAGGAAAAATTCGAATTGATTTCATCGTATGCTATTTTGATAACTATATCTTGTTAGAAAATAATATTTAATTCACACATTTGGATTATAATGAGATTCTAAAAAAAATAAAGTGCTAAGTAAATATGGTTAATTTTTTTTATTATTATAACAATTAAGTTCAATTTGAGATAAACTAAGGTTGCATATTTACCTGAAGGAATATCAGGAGATCTCAACCACTTTGACTTGCAGATAGCACTATCATATCCGGCATTCCGGAGCCTCTCCACAATGTTGTTCAGTACACAGTTCCGGCGACATTCCCTCGAGCATGTGCAGACCAGGTCCCCGGCCGACCCCATCCTCCTCAGAGCTTCCTCCGTGTCTCTCCGTATCCTCGCTTCCGTTGAGCTAGTCCTCGACATAGCTTCCTAAATAAGCACACACGCACCAATCAATTAGTACATACGCACACACACACATATATATATATATATATATATATATATATATATATATATATATATATATATATATTCAAGCATTATAAAAAATAATATTCCGTATCATAACTGTATTGTAAGTTACTATTTGAATTTGTGTAGTTGAACTCTTTCATAAATTCAAGACACGTAATTTGAGTTTCTGTAGTCGACATAGCTTCCTAAATTAAGTACAAATACACCAAATACTGTAGTCGACATAGTCCATCCTAGTATACATTTCTAGATCCATCCACATATATATATATATATATATATATATATATATATATATATATATATATATATATATAATGTTCAAATTAACATGTATTTATATATATCGTATTAAAAAATAATATTACGTGTCATAACTAGGTGGTTATTATATGTTTCTATTTGAGTTTGTGTAGTCCAAACTCTTTCATAGATTCGAGACACGTACTTTGAGGAGCTGGTGTTGCTCTTCCCAGAAGGCCTTGCTCTCAGCGGCCGTAGCCTCGGCTTGCTCCTCGTCTTCTTCTTCCTCCTCCTCGACGAACCGCTCAGCGTTTGGACTGTGATCGTTCTCAAACTCAAAGAAATCCAATTCCATAATTATAAAATTTTCCTCTTTTTTTTTTTTTTCCTTCTTGTTGATCTACTGGCATCGAGAGGAGGAGGAGGAGTATTTATACACAGTAGATAGGGGTGGGGCCTACTTGACAGCGTGGACAAACGGGACGCCGCGAACATGGTAGAAGTGGGCCAGAGGGGTTGGGTAGACGGGATGAGGGTGATCCGCGTCAGATACCCGCGTCTCCCTGATCAAATTATTTTCAGGTGGGACCCCGCATGTTCCTATCAGTTCCCAAATCTGTCGGATTTCAATCATTCAGCGGTGCGCTCACCCGCGGCAAAATTTTTCGGAAATTTTTAAGTAACAACTAGAAGAACGTGACTCACTCCGGATTGCTCCAAGCCAAGCTTCTGCATGTGATGCATGAAGCATTAATTTATGTTTGGATAATTATAAATAAAAATCTTTGGATAATTATAAATAATTATTTGAATTGTTTTCACTAATTTTAATATTTAATTTTTATCACGACCCCACTTACGGTATATAGGTGTTAAGTGGATCATGCGGGACCTAGAGTTGATCGGACTTGACTAGGTCGTTCAACTCGATAACGGAAAACGATCCGAGCCGAACCGAATTTAAGCATAAACCTCCAAATTCAATCCGACCCATAATTCCCTCCAAGCATGTCGGGTTGGCTCGTTAGATTGGTTTATTGATAAAATTTAATTTTGAACTATTATTATTTAATCATGCTATTTTCAAAAAAGTATTCGGTTTGTGGCCACTATATAAAAAACTAATGTAATTATTTATATAAAAAAACTAGTAGGAAAAGAATACATTTCATTAGCCGAAGTTTCTTCAATATATATTATTGTAGTTAGATATGTGTTTGTTGACACGACTTATGGTTTGCGTATGTACTTTCAACCTCTCTCGTTGCAAAAGTAAGAGGGATTAGCGACTCTAAAGTACGTTGCTAATCCCACCAAAAAGTTGCTAAATACGTTTAACAACATCATCATCGACGTATACAAAGAGTCATATATTTGTTAATCATGGGCCTGAGTTTCGTCACTAATCGTTGTTGTAGCGACATATGAAATGTCGCAAATCCAGCAAGAATCCATAGCGACTACAGAAACGTCGCCAATACAGTGACATAGTAGCGACGCCATTTCACTAATATAGCGACTTCATCAATGATATGTCAATATTTGCCATGTCAACAAAATTAGCAACGACAATTTTTTTTACAGTTCGCGACATCAAACCGTGTCGCTATACGTCACTATTTTAACGATAGAAACGGTCAGATACCTTAGTAACGTGTACCAATATTCAGATACCATTTAGCGACTTTCTGATACCAGGTAGTGATGCATTGTCATCGTTAGACGTCGCTAAATACAAAAACTAAATGAAGAAAAATGATATAAACACAAAAAGACATATAAACACATATTCAAATAATACATATGTTGTAGTGTCCCGCTATGCACGATGTTTTGTACTAGTTTGTTAGTTTGAAGGTCCCAGTTGGACTTGGTTCATGTAGAGGGATCATTCAAAAATTTATGATCAGGATGAAAGTAATTTGTCAAATGGTGGATGATTTTGACCCTTCTCTCATATACCTTCACACCTAATAAAAAAGATAGTTATTAATTTTTTGTTTATATATATATATATATATATATATATATATATATATATATATATATATATATATATATTCAATGAGATTGTTAATGTTAAATAAAAATAACATAAAAGGAAGTAATACTATTATTATTATAGAAACATGGAATGTTGTAACGTTATTATAGAAACATGAAATATTGTTTTGTTGTTATAGAAACATAAAATATTATACTACTGTTATAAAAATGTGGATTATTGTATTGTTTTTATAGACATGAAATATTATATTGTTTTTACTGAAAAATAGAATTGTATAGGACTAATGAATTGCCGGTATGGAGATCCTTCGATTGAAAAATAGGCAAGCACTATAGTAAACCCTAGATTGGGAAGTAGATAAGTGTGGTTATCCCTGGATTGGGAGGTAATATAAAGAGAATGTGTTACTTAGTTCTTTCAAATTTATGTTATCATGCATGTTATGTTTTAGTAGCTAAGTTGCATATGTACGTATGGTCATGGACAACTTATGCATAAGGTTTAGTTCCTCAAAGGGCATTCGGGACACAGAGATCGATTTCGCCTAGGTGAGACATGGATAGTTGTGCTGACATATTACACGTGTAATTTGGGACCGTCAGTGGAGCTCTCTATCTGCACTACAAGGATCATCATCTTACCAAGAATAGTCCAAAATAGCATGTCACAGTGACCGTCATATAGTTAGAATTCATTTTTAATGTCATTTGTTTGTAGGACTAACAAGTTGTTGCAAGGATACACACTACAAAAATTTGTCAGATTAGCGACGGTTAAAAACGTCGCTAACCTCGGTAAAAACGTCGCTAAATCAATTTAGCGACGTTTACTGTGATGTTTCGGGAACGACAAAAAAAACGTGTCGCTAAACGAAAAAACGTCGCAAAACGTCGCTAATTAGCGACTTTATTTGCGACGTTTGTTCGTTGACGTTAATTAGCAACGTAAAAGACGACGTTATTGTGTTATCGCCGTTTAGCGACACCGTTGCGACGTTTTAGCGACGATGAGCTGACATCAGATTATGGTGCCACGTGTTGCCACGCCAGCATTTAGCGACGCATTTAGCGACATTTATTAACGTCGCTAATATTTAGCGACTAATGGTAACGTCGCTAAAAATGTCGCTAAATTAAAAAAATATAAAAAAATAGGTTCCAGAATGCAAATGGTGCTGGAGCTGGAGCCTGAGCCAAAATACAGAATATAGAATACAAAATACAAAATACAAAATACAAAATACAGAATCCAATCCCTGGGTTCGCCGACCCCCTCGATGGAACACTCAACACCGGCACACACAATACATTCCAGAATATACAAAAAAATATAAAGAAAAAATACTATCCGCAATGAACAATGTCAATATATAATATCCTCAACAAACCAAATCAATATCCGCAAATACGTACAAACTCAGTATCCTCAACGAAAAAACTGAATATCCCCAAATATGTACAAAGTCAAATTACAAAATACAGAATCTAATCCCTGGGTTCGCCGAAAATACAAAAACAAAGATTGACACACAGTACTAATTCATATGTGTTTTAAGTGTGAGAACGGATGGCTCAGAACACAATCCAAAATTCATTCTAGCATACATTAGTGTGAATCATCTATGTTCTGTACATATGGTGTAGAATACGTTCTTATCGAATCTAGTATCTAGTATCTGAAGAATGTAACAGAATCAAGATGAACTCACATAATGTAAAACTAAAATATCATCTACTATATAAGATATAGTGATAGGTTGTCATATCATCATTGCCGAGGGATGAGGGTCGGAGGACAGTCAACTTTATCTACGGCTACATAGTTTCTGTCTCGCCAGTCGAATGGCTGCAGGGACTATGTCCTGATCACCATGTCGTACCATAGTTTCTGCCTCGCCAGTCGAATGGCTGCAGGAACTATATGTCCCGATCACCATGTTACAAATTAACCAACCAACAAAACTACTTGTTACAAATATCGGCACTATATGTCGCGAAACGTCGCTATGACGTCGCCAATAGCGACTAATTTAGCGATGTTAGAATGAACGTCGCTAAATTCTAATTATATTCTCCCACCAATTCATTTCCCCCATTTTACTCTCCCACTCTCTCTCCTCCCCCCCTCCGACGCTCTCACTCTCTCCGGCGCTCTCACAGTACTTAAGTGTGAGAACGGATGGCTCAGAACACAACCCAAAATTCATTCTAGCATACATTAGTGTGGATCATTATGTTCTGTACATATGGTGTAGTATATGTTCTTATCGTATCTAGTATCTAAAAAATATAACAGAATCAAGATGAACTCACATAACGTAATACTAAGACATCATCTACTACTATATAAGATATAGTGATAGGTTGTCGTATCATCATTGCCGAGAGATAAGGGTCAGAGGACAGTCAACTTTATCTATGACTACATAGTTTCTGCCTCGCCAATCGAATGGCTGCAGGGACTATATCCTGATCACCATGTCATACCGTAGATTAATGCAAATAGAGCTGGAGCCAGAGCTAGAATACAGAATACAAAATACAAAATCCAATCCCTGGGTTCGCCGACCCCCTCGGTAGAACACTCAACACCGGCACGCACAATACATTCCAGAATATACAAAAATATAAAGAAAAAAAATACTATCCGCAACGAACAATGTCAATATATAATATCCTCAACAAACCAAATCAATATCCGCAAATACGTACAAACTCAGTTTCCTCAACGAAAAAACTAAATATCCCCAAATACGTACAAAGTCAAAAATATAGTACAGTCCAGAAATGCAAAAACGAAACTACTGATCGCCTGGAGCTGGAGCTGGACACGGTGCTGGAGCCGGAGCTGGAGGAGCGCCACCAGATGACGCACAAATACTGCTAGAGTGAGCCAAAGGCATGCGGCCACTTCCCTCCCTCCATTCCCCCTCTCTCATGCTATCAACGTCACAACTTTTCTATTGTTGCTCCCTCTAATGATGATGAACGCAAAAATCAAAGACCCCCTCTCCTTTCTCGCTCTTCACAGTTCTCACAACAGGAAGGATCAGTGTTTTCTAGTTCTCTTCCATCCATCCATTCCTCCATTCTGATCAAGCCTCCATATATGATATCCAGCTCAAGTATAGAGGCGGGGGAGAAGAAGTGGGCAGGAAGAGGAGGGGGAAGCAGCACAGCCGGTGGCATGACCTGGAGGAAGTATAGAGGCTTTCTTCAACATCCGTAGGAGAACTATAAGGATATATTTTTTCACAACATGTCACCCTGTCAAAGACCCCTAATGTGACAACCATGTTACCACGGTGTCGGAAGACTAACATGTCATAATTTTCTAAGCCATGTGTTTTGACATAATTCTTCCAACTCTTTCCTCCTATGTAGTATTCTTGCATTTCTTTATGAAGTGCAAGATTACTACATAGGAGGAAAGTGTTGGGAGGATTATGTCAAAGCATACGGCTTAGAAAATTATGACATGTTAGTCTTCCGACACCGCGGTAACATGATATTCACATTAAGGGTCTTTGACAAGGTGACATGTTATGAAAAGATATATCCTTATAGTTCTCCTACGGATGTTGAAGAAAACCTATGCACTTCCTCCAGGTCTTGCCGTCGGCTGTGCTGCTTCCCCCTCCTCTTCCTGCCCACTTCTTCTCTTCCGCCTCTACACTTGAGCTGGATATCATATGTGGAGGCTTGATCAGAACGGAGCAATGGATGGATGGAAGAGAACTAGAAAACACTGATCCTTCCTTTTGTGAGAACTGTGAAGAGTGAGAAAGGAGAGGGGGGTCTTTGATTTTTGCGTTCATCATCATTAGAGGGAGCAACACTGGAAAAGTTGTGACGTTGATAGCATGAAAGAGGGGAAATGGAGGGAGAGAAGTGGCTGCATGCCTTTGGCTCACTCGAGCGGTATTTGTACGTCAGATAAAATACAGAAAATTCAATTTTTCTCCAAGTGTGAGAACGGATGGCTCAGAACACAACCCAAAATTCATTCTAGCATACATTAGTGTGAATCATCTATGTTCTGTACATATGGTGTAGTATACGTTCTTATCGAATCTAGTATCTAGTATCTGAAGAATGTAACAGAATCAAGATGAACTCACATAATGTAATACTAAAACATCATCTACTACTATATAAGATATAGTGATAGGTTGTCGTTTCGTCATTGCCGAGGGATGATGGTCGAAGGACAGTCAACTTTATCTACGGCTACATAGTTTCTGTATTGCCAGTCGAATGGCTGCAGGGACTATGTCCTGATCACCATGTCGTACCGTAGATTTATACAAATGGAGCTGGAGCTGGAGCTGGAGCCAAAATACATAATCCAAAATACAAAATACAGAATCCAATCCCCGGGTTCGCCGAAAATACAAAAACAAAGATTGACACACAGTTCTAATTCATATGTGTTTTAAGTGTGAGAACGGATGGCTCAGAACACAACCCAAAATTCATTCTAGCATACATTAGTGTGAATCATCTATGTTCTGTACATATGGTGTAGTATACGTTCTTATCGAATCTAGTATCTAGTATCTGAAGAATGTAACAGAATCAAGATGAACTCACATAATGTAATACTAAAACATCATCTACTACTATATAAGATATAGTGATAGGTTGTCGTATCATCATTGTCGAGGAATGAGGGTCGAAGGACAGTCAACTTTATCTACGGCTACATAGTTTCTGCCTCGCCAGTTGAATGGCTGCAGGGACTATGTCCTGATCACCATGTCATACCGTAGATTAATGCAAATGGAGCTGGAGCCAAAATACAGAATAAATAAGAGAACTATCAGAGTATCGGTATTGTGATTGCGATACCGATACACATAGGAATGGTCTGATACTCAGAGTATCGGTATCGGACCATTCCGTATTGCGAGGGGGAACAACATAATAGCATTGATAGCGAGATAGATAGAGAGAGAGACACAACTAAGTAGCACTTGAACTTTAACTAAGTAGCACTCGACAACCAACCGGAGAGGATACTCTGAGAAATCTATCTGAGTAGGATGTATACTCTGAGAGATCACCTTTAAAAGAATGATATCAGTAGTGGGATTGAGTGTTGGAGGAGATATTATCAGAGTATACGTCCTACTCAGATGGGTCTCTCACCGTTACTTTTTTTTTCTGACAGCATGGTGGATGTGCTCCATCAACAATTCTTGCTCTGAGCCAAAACTTTGCCCCAGAGCTCAAGTGGACATCCTTCGTGTAGAGCTCAAGCGATAGGTTCCTGACAGCATGATGGTCTCCTTTGTCAAAGGATTCTTGCTCGTCCCACAATTGGTTGTAGGACGAGCAAGAATCCTTTGACAAAGGAGACCACTATGCTGTCAGGAACCTCTTGCTCGAGCTCTACACGAAGGATGTCCACTTGAGCTCCGGGGCAAAGTTTTGGCTCAGAGCAAGAATCTGTTGACGGAGCACATCCACCATGCTGTCAGAAAAAAATAGTAACGGCGAGAGCCCCACCTAAGTAGGACGTATACTCTGATAATATCTCCTCCAACACTCAATTCCACTACTGATATCATTCTTGTAAAGGTGATCTCTCAGAGTATATGTCCTACTCAGATGGATCTCTCAGAGTATCCTCTCCGGTTGGTTGTCGAGTGGCTGTAGGGACTATGTCATGATCACCATGTCGTACCATAGTGTTTGCCTCGTCAGTCGAATGGCTGCAGGGACTATGTCCTGATCACCATGTCGTAGTCCAATACAATCCAGAGATTGACACAGTACTAATTCATATATGTAGTCCAATACAAATAGTCTAATACAAAAATAACCCAATATAAATAGTCCAATATAAATAAGTACAAATAGCTAATGAGAACCACGCAGCTCACGCAAACGCTCAGTGATACGATCACGCAACCACCTCGAATAAGTGGGATCGACGGGGCAGGAGAGATGTAGTCCCTTGCAAGTGCTGCATGAATAGAACTCCCGGTCTCACTAGCTACCGGTGCTGGATGAATAGAACTCCCGGTCTCACTAGCTACCGTTGCTACTTCCTCCTTAACAGTAGGAGGAGCCACCTCAGCATTCACTGTTTTCCTCAAACGACGTGTCGCTTCTCGGGTCATGGGTGCCATCTGGTAAGATCGATATTCACAAATAATATAATTGTAACATAAGCAAGCTAACTAAAGGAACCATTATGTAATTTGAGTACATTTTCAAAAGCAGATAAAGTACAAAAATTTAATTTTTTGCCAAGTGTGAGAACGGATGGCTCAGAACACAACTCAAAATTTATTCTAGCATACATTAGTATGAATCATCTTTGTTCTGTACATATGGTGTAGTATACGTTCTTATCGAATCTAGTATCTAGTATCTGAAGAATGTAACAGAATCAAGATGAACTCACATAATGTAATACTAAGACATCATCTACTACTATATAAGATATAATGATAGGTTGTCGTATCATCAATGTCGAGGGATGAGGGTCGGAGGGCAGTCAACTTTATCTTCGGCTACATAGTTTCTGCCTCGCCAATCGAATGGCTGCAGGGACTATGTCCTGATCACCATGTCGTACCATAGTTTCTGTCTCGCCAATCGAATGGCTGCAGGGACTATATGTCCCGATCACCAAGTGTGAGAACGGATGGCTCAGAACACAACCCAAAATTCATTCTAGCATACATTAGTGTGAATCATCTATGTTCTGTACATAAGGTGTAGTATATGTTCTTATTGTATCTAGTATCTGAAGAATGTAACAGAATCAAGATGAACTCACATAATGTAATACTAAGATATCATCTACTACTATATAAGACATAGTGATAGGTTGTCATATCATCATTGCCGAGGGATGTGGGTCGAAGGGCAGTCAACTTTATCTATGGCTACATAGTTTCTGCCTCGTCAGTCGAATGGCTGCAGGGACTATGTCCTGATCAACATGTCGTACCATAGTTTCTGTCTCGCCAGTCGAATTGCTGCAGGGACTATATATCCCGATCACCATGTTACCAATTAACCAACCAACAAAACTACTTTCTAACAAATATCGGCACTATCGGTGCGTTCGAATCAGAGTATCACATTTTTCGGTGTCAGAAAAGAAATAATTATTACTAAATTATCAGATTTTTCGGCACTATCGGTGCCCCTGACCAAGCCCCCCTCTACACCACCCCTAACCCGAACCCTAACCCTCCACTTCCCCCTGCTCCCCTCCACCAGCCGCCCCCACCCCCCTGCTCCCCTCCCCCAGCTGCCCACACATACCAACCCCTAACCCGAACCCTACCCCTAGCTTCCCTCCCCCAGCCGTCCTCGTCCCCCCTGCCCCACCCCCCAGCCATCCCCAACTCACCCCCGAACTACCCGCATCCTCCTGCCCCTCCCCCCGAGCCACGCGCACCCCCAACCACCAACAACCAAAACAGCCGGAGAGAGAGAGAGACAGAGAGAGAGAGAGGGAGGAGAAGAGTACCACGTACCGGAGAGGGAGGAGAGTCGCCGAAGAGAGTGAGAGTCGCCGGAGAGAGTGAGAGCGCCAGAGAGAGTGAGAGTGCCGAAGGGGGGAAGGAGAGAGAGTGAGAGAGTAAAATGGGAGGAAATGGACCCTAACCCGAACCATAACCCTAGCTCCCCTCCCCCAGCCGCCCTCGTCCCCCCTGCCCCACCCCCCCAGCCACCCCCCAATCACCCTCCAACCACCCGCATCCCCCCTGCACCTCCCCCCGAGCCACCCGTACTCCCCCAAACCACCAATAACCAAAACAGACGGAGAGAGAGAAAGAGAGAGGGAGGGGAGAGTCACGTACCGGAGAGGGAGGAGAGTCGTCGGAGAGAGTGAGAGTCACCGTCGGAGAGAGTGGGAGCGCCGGAGGGGGGAGAAGAGAGAGTGAAAGAGGAAAATGGGGGGAAATGAATCGGTGGGGGGATATAATTAGAATTTAGTGACGCTATCACTACCATCGCTAAGTTAGTCGCGATTAGCGACGTCCGAGCGACGTTTCGCGACGAATGGATCATGTGATTAATATACGTCGTTGTTACGTCGCTTAGGTCATCGCTAGTAGCGACTATTAGCGACGTTTTGTCTAAACGTTGCTAATGTACACAATTTAGCGACGTTAATCGAACGTCGCTAAATATATGTCGCCAATTGGGCGGATTTTAGTAGTGATACTTATGATACATTTATATTTAATGAATGCTAACAATTGATGCATGGACACACTTATGACATAATTATATATTATTATGAATGTTAATATGTATACAGGGAATGATGGTAGCCTTAGGTAAGATTTCTTATTATGTCGAATGACACATTTGTGTTATATATATAGTAATTGATCCTAGAGAAAGTAGAAAGTCATTTTAATAATTTATATGTTCTCACGTGATTACCATGTTCGTTTAGGTGATTCGGGTTAAGATCACTCACCAGTGATATATTCCCTGTGCTGACACCCCTCCACAAGTACAAGGAGTCGCTTAGAGATTTTGAGGCATTTGGAGCTCGGTTAGCAACTCGAAGCTATTTTGCTAGAAGATATTATTTTCTTTTATTTAATAAATAACATAATATATGGAATATTGTTTATTGTATTAGTTTAATGTGTTGTAAATCTTGTGGCATCATTCATTGTAATAAGATCTAGTATCTTAGTCGAGTTGTTCTTTTGACCTAAGAGCCGTTGTAAGTTCGCTACAAATTAACAATAAAGAGAGTCATTTTTTATATATCTTGTATCTATCATTTTTTTTAATTTTTACTGTAATGACTTTATAGGACCATTGAGCACCTCTAGAGGGAGGTGAATAGAGTGTGTGAGTGTGCAGCGAAAAATAATCACCAATTAAAAATATTAAATAGTTATATATTATGGCAGATAAAAGACGGTAAATAAAATACGGTAAAGTAAGAGTCAAGAATTCAAACTCAGTGAACACCACGATGTATACTGGTTTTCCTCTGAGAGGACTAGTCCAGTCGCGAGTACTCTTGCTCGCTGTTAATCCACTATGGAATAAGCTTTAACTGAGCGCTTACAACTCTTACAACACCGTGCTTGGTGACGAGAGCACGACCGACTCCAAAAGGCAATTGGAAAACTAGAACATTTTCTGAAGATAGCCTCCGATACAACTCTTCAACACTAAACTCTACATTAAACAGAAACTGTACTGGCTTGGCTAAGAGTCGTAAAGGCTTTGATATGAAAGTAAAAAGCTCATAAAACTTTAGATAGAGAAGAGAAGAAATGAAATTGGATGATTGAAATGAATGGTAATCTCAACTCTATTTATAGTGTTTTTGGGGGACCGAACTCGGGCAGAGTTCGGGCAGAGTTCGGATGCTAAGATTTCGCATACGAACGTTGTAGGCAGATTTTGTGGGAACTGTATTTTGAATTTACCCCGGCCGAACTCGGATAGAACTCGGACCGAACTCGGGCCGTGTTCTGACCGAGTTCGGGCAGAGTTCTGCCAGAACTGTTTTAGCCAGTTTGATGGAATTTTGGCTATTTTGGTATGTGGACTTTTGGATAGATATATGTGGATAGGTAGGCTATATTTTATGGACTGAGAATAGCTAAGCCAATATCGATTCGATCAATCCCACATTTTTCTAGACTCGATAAAAGGAAAAATACAGAATAAATATGAAAACCAATAGCCCTTTGATGACGCCTTTCTCCAGACAATTGAGAAGACTTGAAGACGCCTTTTTTCTTGACGGCAGTCGTCCAAAGATAAACAGATCTAGAAATCTGAATACCTTTCGGGGGCTTCGCCCCTGAACCCCTACAGGGGGCGCTGCCCCCTCGACCCCCGTCCGCTGATCGATCGTTAGACGGTTCAGAAAATCTTCTTGTATTATGCCGTCTTTGGCCCATCAATAATTCTTCGTTGTATATGTCCTGGTTTGATCATGCTTAATACTTGTCTGTAAGTACATGTTAGACGAAACAAAACAATATGATGCAGTATGATACAAGCATAACAATATGATATAAACCATTTAGGACAATGTTAAGTTTATAGGACAATGCTAAGTTTAAGCAACAACATGATAGTGATTACATGAATATTAGTGACATCACTAGTTAAACTTAATTGATTGGCCATATTAAAAAATATGATATAATCATTGGGCTAACAATCTCCCTCTTTTTGATTATAGCAAATCGGTTAAGTTAAAGATAGATACAATAGATTCATATATCACTAATAAACACATATTACTAAAAAATTCTTTGCTAACTTAAACTTATTTCTCCTCCTTTGACATGATCAAAAAATAAGCTCCCCCGTAGTAAGCTATAAAATGAAATCAATCATCAAAGAAGGAAGGCAGAAATAATCATGAGCAACGATCAGGGTGGAAATTAGAAACAAACCATTCAAAACATAGTCTATAACTATAGTTTTGAAGGATACCAATAGAGTAGAAATCAATCATTGGTCATAAATAATCCATGAGAGAAATAAATTCACAGATCTAGTATAACAATATAAAATACCAAATATAGTTAGAAGATATAATAAGACTTTTAACAGTGATAAAAAAAATATGATTCACACTTTGCCCATACAAAATAGTGAATCACTTCTATAAAGAATATAATCATTGAAAAGAAATCAAAGCTGATATACTAGAATCTATACAAAATCTATACCAAAGTTCATGCATTTGAACTCAATTACCTAAACATGATATATGAATATTCATTAGATAAACAAGAAGGTAATGAAGACAAAATACTTTAGAAGGAGAAATTCAGTCAACTTGAATGCTCTCCCGAAAACTATGTTCAGTCTAAATAAGATAATCATGAACTTTGAGATAAAATCTCAATAAGAAAAGCAAAATCAATTTAAACTGAAGGAATCATCAAAATTAAATATATTTGGCAAGATAATTTTAAAACAATCATAAAATAAGAGAATCAGGAAGAAATAATAATAATTATATATTCTCTCATAAAAATATCATGAACACAAACGATAAGAATTAAAAACAATAGACACTAGGTCCATGATTGAACTAGGTATACCACATATTAAGAGTGTAAATAAATTGAAACAATTGATTTGCTCCCCCTTAAATATGTGTATCTAGTTCAAAAAATAATTTATATGCAAAAATAGATCAAATAAATAATCACAAGATCTGAGGAATATCCAAGATATGCATATTTATTTCCTTTGATCAAATGCATATACAGTTCCAAACTTGAAACAAATATCATCTTTAGGCAAGTAAAAAAATATAATAAATGCTTAAAGATGAACAAACAAAATATGTCTACAATGAAAAATATATATTCAAATAACAAAAATGATTTCAAGACAATTTTTTTTGAAAATTGCCTCAATAATGGTATTCGAGTGACGGACAGATTCAAAAAATTAGAAGACATTTGAAATACAAAATTCATTATGAAAACGTTGTTCTAGTGAATGTTCGATTGCGTCCATTTAGTCCTCAGACTTACAACTGACGATTCAAAACTTTTGTATCACGAAAACAGCTTTAATAAAAAATCCATAGCCCATTTTAAGTAAAATAAAAAAATACTAGATAAATGTCCAGAATAAATAGTATTCTAGATATATGGCATGTTAGGGAAATAATTGATTTGAAACAATTAACTGCTCCCCATTTTCATGGCTATATCCAAAATTAATAACAAATTTAAATTCCAGAGAAATATTTCCAGAAGTAGAAAACTAATTCATCAAAATATTAGGCCTTCTTATCAACGTTCATTTCTTTCCTTTTAAAACCGTAGCACGGTATCAACCGTAGGCTTAAAGAAAAGAAACGCTTTGAGAGAGAGAAATTAAACTGACTTTTCCCTAACAAAGAATTACTACTATAGGCAGTTAGTAACTTGAATAAGAAGGGAATAATAAAATCTTAAAAAATATCATGAATAAGAAAAATAATCATCTTTAGACAAAAGAGATAATATCCATTAAATGAACACTTAAGATGAAAATATATTTCAATTTTGCATATATAAATAAAAATACGATGAATAATCATAAATGACGACATAAATTGATCTATGCAATAAAATCTCACAATAGAAAAGTTAGATCAACACATGTTACCTTTTGTGAAAAAATAAAAAGATAATATTGTCCTTCAAAATGACAGTCCAAATCTAAAGATGAAATCCATCTCTCTTTGCTAGAGTTGAGATCAATCCAAGATTGTAGATCATTTTAGAGAATACAAAAATAAGTGCTTCTACTGAAATCGAAAGATCTCAAACAACAACAAAAAAATCAAATCATTTGTAGCTATAAGCATAAGATGTATCCATTACATGTATCCTTATATTTGCCACAAAATTATTGGGTAACAATAAAATATAAAATATTTATAAATCAAAATATAGGGCCTAGATATGCGAATGTATTCTGGAACCTAGGGGACTGGGTTCTCAGTGTCATGGATCCTAGAACTACATAATAGTTTCAAGTAGACCTTAATAAATCTTAAGTCTATAAAGTATTGATCACTTTGGGTTAGCTGTAGGGGCCGATTTCCAGCTAGCGGTAGTCCGAAGACTAGTACACCGTGTCGCTTCAGGCTATTTACACCTGTATGACAGAAGGACCCTTTCGACATGTACCCAAAATGATCTCTACTTTTAAAAACTTAGATATAAAAGAATATATACAGTATCATCAATCAGTATCGGAATCCAGAATTCCTAAATATAAGATAAGTAAATCCACAAAGAATGAACAAGGAATGATCATCAAGATAAGATACTAAAAACTAGTTTTCAAAAAGTTTTCATAGTGCACTATAGAGATAAATATATAGTATAAGTGTGCACCAATAAACATATAAAGATAAAACAAACAATCTTAAAAGAACATTTACAAATAATCATGAGCAAGACATTAATAAATATTTCTTCTCAAAATCCCAACTTAAAGATATAAACCAAATAAATATCGAAAATTAGGAGACTACTAATATATATATATATATATATATATATATATATATATATATATATATATATATATATATATATATATATATATATATATATAAAATTGCATACATGAAATAATTCAAATACGAGTCATGTATCCAAAATGTCAACCAAAAAGCCAAAAAAATGTCATTTAAGAGAGGCTTTGAAGAAGAAGCTAATAAAGAAAAGAACACAAATTTGTTCAAAGAAATCAATAGCTAAAGTATGAGGTAAGCACAAGTTTGAAGATAACATGTATAATTAAATACTTTTTAAAATAATATAGAACTTGGGCTAAACTCAATATTACCCCATAAAGATATTTATATAAAAGTATATATCAATAAAATATATGAGCAACTTATAAATGACAATATATGAAGTACTCATAAATCCTTATAAACCTTGAAAAATTATCACAAGATCAAGAACATGTATAAATATGCTTTATTGGGCAAAGATGTAATTGATTCATAAGAAGTTACTCAAAGTAAGATATAAGAATCAATAATAAATATATTATGTAAGCACAAGGTTAACATAAAAATATATGTATATATTTTTCGAGTAAAAAGAGACTTGTGCTAATCATACATATTCACAAAATACAGATTAAAGTAAATATGACATGTTAAAGACAAATCGGTAAGAAGTGACCATTTCAGAAATATTAAAGACAGAGAGTCAAAAATACATTAACTCTAGCTCCTATAGACTAGAGTGGTATGCATGCTTCAAGGATAAAGACTAAGAGTTAAGCATACATAGATAAATATGACATATCACACAAATAAAAAATGAGTAAAAGACAATATAATGTGAAATAATCGTTTAAGCTAAACAACTAGTCATGCTAGGATTATAATTCACATAAATGATAAACAATTAAAAGATATCAATAAGAACATGCTAGATATTAAAAACTATTTAGGAAGCATGTTACCAAAGTGGTTCTAGTGACCACACATATGTTGGTACAATTGCGTGGAAGATGACCGTTGTAGCTTTACAATCACCAACATGCTCCATGGTTCTATGGTTCATCATAAGTAGCTCCACCTGCAATATTAGGTGAAGACTTTGGTATCCAATACTTGGATCCACATTTGTTAGCTTTGGGAATCCATTTGCATAAGTTCATATCAACAAGATTTTTAATCTGACAATGATTAGAAATGTGGCCATTCATATCGCAATAATGACAGAAAGTATTAACATTAGTCCTATATACAGCAGTATGAGGACGTACAGTGGTGTGATATGATGTGGTTGGATACTTGTAATAGAATGCATGGTTACGAGAAGTTTTAGCTTTGTTTGCTTCCTTTTTAAAAGATCTGTCATGTGTGACTTTATGATATGTTACATGTTTAGACTGAGTCACAGGTTGTACTATCTGCTTTTCCAGTCTAATCTCTAACTTTTTAGAGTTAGCACAGATCTCATCATATTTAGCAGAAAGAGCATCAATTCTATATGAAGCAATAGAATATTTCTTCTTTTCTGATTCTAATTTCTCCTTAAGTTTAGCATTTTCTTGAGTGCTTTTCTCAATGCATTCAAGTGCCTTATGCAATCTAAAATCAAGTGTAAAATCTCAGTAGAATTATCAGAAGTAGAAGTGTTTCTAGTATCATTCAATAAGCAAGTGAGCTTTTCATTCTCAAGCTTATAGCAGAAAATATCCTTTTTAGCTTGCTTATACTTATCTAATACTTTATTGTGCTCTTTCAATAGATCACTGAAAGCATCAGATAACTCATCATAAGAGAATTCATTCTCTTCAATAACAGAGCTGTCTTGTACCTCGTTGGATAATGCCATTGAGTATATATTTGTAGCTTGACGAGGTCTCTCTTATTCTTCAGAATCGCTTGTTTCGTTTTCACACCATATGCTCGTGGTAGAGTACTTGTGAGATGACGACCTTCCTTTGTTTGATCGTTCATAGTGACTCTCCTTTCTAGCAGTACTACAATCTTCTTTGATGTGGCCTATCTTCTTACAATTGTCACATACAAGCTCTTCTTCATATATAGGGTTGTGTTGAACCTTAAATCTCGATGCCATCATGCACACATTTGCGTCATTATAAAGACTATCCTCCTCTCTGGAGTCGCTAGCACTGCTTTCGTACCTGCACTCATAAGTAGCTTCAAGAAGTTTCCAAATTTTATGAGATGTTGTGCAAGTAGTAATGAGATTGAATACATTGAAGTCTACAGCACAATAGAAAACATACTTTGCTTTTGCATCAAAACTAGCTAACTTCTTGTCTTCCTCTGTATAACTATAATAAGGCTTGTTAATAATTGAGGAAGTAAGAATAGAGGTGATAGTAGGCTTTTTGTATCCCTTGCAAACAATTGACCATAAGTCAAAGTCTTGAGACTTCAGGTACAAGCTCATCCGTATTTTCCAATAACTATAGTTCGATCCATCAAATAGTGGGAGTCTATTTGTGGATTACACTTTAGCTGTGAGTATTGAATTCACGGCTGCCATATGTATACTCTCTAGAGTGCTATATATGAATATAACCTGATATAACAATTGTGGGAGCAATTGATATGAGCAGTAATATCTATATAACAAGCACTTGCTCTGATACCAATTATAGGCAATTGGAATCAGAGGTTAAAAATTGATAATAAGGATCTACTCTAAGAATGTTAAGCCAGATAATAGAGTCCTAACTCTGATACCAATTGTAGGACCGTTGAGCACCTCTAGAGGGGAGGGGGGATGAATAGAGTGTGTGAGTGTGCAGCAGAAAATAATCACCAATTAAAAATATTAAATAGTTATATTGTGAGCACCCTGAATTTCGGGTTGATTTTTTTTATATTTTTATTTTAATTTTCTGATTGACTTGGTTTCGATAAATAATTTATTCTGTATTTTTTTTCCTTAAGTATATCTTTCCCTTGCCATTGATATTTGGAGTGTCAGGGATGTTCAACTTTGGAAATCTTCTTCACGAGTTTTGGAATAGACAGGATTACCTTCATGATGGTATATAGTGTCCCATCCAAACTTGTTCCCTTGTACTCCTTTTGCTTTACTGAACTTCGGGTCGAATTAGACCATTTGATCGTTAATTATTTTTCCCACTCTTTTCCTTGATCATTTTTAGCACGTTACCGTGACTTTTAATTTGGGAGCGCAAGACCAGTCAGTTTCTTGAAACCAACTTCTTATTGATGATCTACTCGAGACGCTCGTCACCTTTGACCTTCGTGTCCCATTCAGACACGTCATCTTGTGCTCCATTTGCTTCGCACAAATTTTTTGACACGTGATCCGATTTTATTTCACTCCACGATGTCACATTCATCTTCCAACTTGATTTGTGGGTCCCCTGTCGACCAAAACCTGTCAGCCCCAATTATGGACATGGCCCACATTGTGCCTACTACCCGTCTGCCACTTGTGTCCCATTTATTGGAATCTTCATGTGCTACTTATTTACCCATGATCATCAATATCTATTTTAATTCGATTATTTTGCCATGTCCGGTTTTGGACCCAATCCGGCTCCACCGAGTCCAGCCCAGCTCCATGTTATTCTCCATCACGACACCCTCATATTTTCTTGCCCAAAAATATTAATTGTTCTTTCTACCTATTTCTAATAATTATTGGAATTCCCATTTGTTTAAATCCCCACATGAATGACAATTTTCCCCTAATTAAATCCTAGCCATTGTTTCCCCAAACAACATCTCATCCATTCATTTCCTACAAATCAACTCCCCAACATATCATAGCCACATGGCCGGCCCTAACTCCAATGGACAACTTTTTCTCTCTTTCTCTCTCTCACTCATTATTATTACCATCCTCTCTCTCTCCTTCCCTAAACTATTCCCACAAAAACTCTCTCAACTACCAACCAGCAGCTACAACACCACACCTGGCCGACCATCTCCCCACTCCGGCATGGCCTCGCCACCGGCCACCCCTGGCCGAGCACAGCCGGCCATCTCCTCCCCTCTTCCTTCTCCATAACAACCATTACCATCACCATGGTCAACACCATTCCCTCCTCACTCTAGCCCGACACCACCCTCACTCCCCCAGGCCGACCTCCCCTCTGGCGTGGCCAAGCTCGGCCCAGCTCGCCGTCGGCCATGTCGACTGGCCACCCACAACAGCCCTCTCCTCCATCTCCTCCTTTTTATTCTACCTCCTTAGCTCGCACCACCACTCGAGCCATCACCACCACCACCTCCATCACCATTCGTCCACCGTCCGTAGCGCCCCTGGCCGCACTCAACCACCGTCGACCACACAGCAGCTCGCCGTGCTGCCACCAACGCACGCGTAGCCACCAGCGCACGTGCAGCCAGCAGCAGTAGCTGCAACGGCAGCAGCGCGCGCCCCCTTCCCGCACGCACGGGCGGTACAGCACCGCCGTGGACGGCCACGCACCGCCGTGGGCGGCCCCCCGTGGTGGGCGATCACCGGCGACCCCCTGGGTCCGCCACCTCGTTCACCGGGGTGACGTATAGGCGATTCGTGCGTTTTGCACGACGTCCCGTCGTGACGCGCGCGAAATTAAGTTCATTTTGGCACCCCGTCGCAGCAACGTCGCGCACATTTTCTCGGAGATCCGACCGTTGGATCGGTGATTTCTTTGCTCCGTCACAATCTCGGTATATCCACCTTCATTTCTATCAATTTTCGTCCGTTAATTTTATCATTTGATACATCAAAACCGGCCACCAAGTTGACCATTTAAATTATATTAAATTTGGACAGTTTCGCGGGGCCAACTTCGTCAGCTTGTATCTCCTCCACCGCAGCTCCGTTTGGCGTGCTACCAGTTCCGGTACGAAGCTGGTATAACCCTCTTGCTACCCCTCCAGTTTTGTTTCATTGTGAGTTTGTTTGATTGGTTGAATTCGACGCCAAAGTTGGTCGTCCGAATTCGTAATTTCCAACTTATAAAATTCCATTTTTGAACACGGGACTCCAGATTTCATTTCTGACACCACCATTAGACTTGTGGCGTCGTTCTAGCATGTTTTTATATAAAATTTGTTAGATTTGGAGAACGTGGGCCCTGGCACATTTTTTCGGTGCAAAGTGGGTCCCACATTCTGGGTCAACAGGACTTTTTGACGCCGGCTCATCGGAATCAAATTCCGGATATACCGTTGAGTTCGTATCGTCATTCTGGACTCGTTGACATATAATTTGCTAGGTTTTGCTGGACATTGGATCCGGCATGTATTTCGGTGCAAGTCGATACCAATATCCGGGTCAACGGATCATTTTGAGATCGGCTCATCGGAATCCAATTTCGGAGATACCATTGAGTTCGTATCATCATTCTGGACTCGTTGACAGGTAGTTTGCTGAGTTTTGAGAACATTGGCTCCGGCACGCATTTTCGTGCAAACCGGAATTCCAAGTTCTGGTCAACGGACCAAATTGAGATCGGGTCAACGGAATCCAATTCTGGAGATACCGTTGGGTTCGTATCGTCATTCTGGTCTCGTGGACATATAATTTGTTATATTTTATAGATTTATTTTCTTGCACGTTTTTTGGTGCAAAACGGCTCCGACACGGACACCGTTTTGACCCAAAATTACCTTTTTGCCCTTGTGTCCAAATTGGACCGTTGGGTAGGCTTTCGTAGCTAATTTGACCATTCTGGACACGTTGGCGATGTTTATTTCATCGTCCGATAATGTTTGTTGATAGTTTCTCTGAGTTTAGTCTTTTTATAAATTAATTAATAATTAATTCTTATAATGTTCGTATTTCGGGATTAGTACAACGAAACTGAGCTCAGTCGATTCCAGTGATCTCACATCGCTGAAATTGACAAGATGGACACGTAGATCACTATAATAAGATTATCAATTTTATCGATAATCTTCTTATCTCGATTTGCGTGACGTAAGTTCCGACGTACAAATAACGAAGTATACTTTATATTAGACTAGAATTGACCCTGTTTGACCAGAGTTGACCAGTTGACCCAAAGTCAACTGTAAGTCAACACTTGACCTAGTTTGACTAGATTATTGACCGGAGTCGACCTAGAGTTGTTTTGACTTAGAAGAACCTAGAATAATGTAGATTGATTATAGAGATTCATTTATTACAACTTGAACACTTTGTAACCTGTGTTGCTTTAAATAGGACTCTGTGGCTTCAGTTGGACCCCCTATACTTATTAGCTGTTCAGGTTATCAGACGAGTATATTCTCTGATCATTTCATATCCTGCTTAGAATTATTTCCTGCAGTAGATTACTTTACTTGTACTGTCACGTTGGTCACACGGATTGGTATACTATATGGATCCCTTCTTGAGATGTTATCCTTAGGGAGCATCGGGTACTCTATGTTCTGTGCGTTTCACTTACATGGCGTATCACTATGCTTCGTTGGTTCTTCGATTACTTGTGACATATACTCTTATGATCACAGAGTCTTCCTGGAATCCTTATCCCATTTATGGGTCTACTATGTACCACCCTTCGGGGGCTACCACCCTTTGGGGGCTTACCACCCTTCGGGGGCTGTACATGGAATCATAACATAACCTGGTTGGATCCTTGTGTATTGATTGGGGGTACTGGGGAGTAGAATTGGACATGTGAATAATACACCAGTAGTATCTTATCAGAATCATTCCGTAGTGTCTTATCAGAATCATCCCAGGCCATTTACATGTCTATATTTTACTCTGAATCACTAGCCACTGTTAGTCTCTATTTATAGTAGATATTTCTATTACAGCTCTCTCTGTTTACATACTGCACTTTTTTCAGTATATGTATCTTACTTTACTGTATGATTATATTTTCTAACCTGCTATGAACTGTTGAGATGTATTGTGCTCGCTCCTGTCTTGACTGGACCTGTTGATAAATTTTACAGATAGCCTGGGATTGCCTGCTAGCCTAGATGAGACACATTAGAGGTTGTTTAGATGGTATTTCTTCTGTCTGGAGTTGTATTTACTTTATGGATTACTGTATTTGAGTTTTGATATGTATTTTTGGGTTTTTGTATCTTAGACACTTAGACTTCTATCTTCTGTATCTTTTTTAGATTTCATGTTTTATCTATCCTTATCATGCTCTATCTTAGATGTGATTGAGACTGTATCTGCTATGTCACCCCCATTCGGAGAGTATAAACTCCTTAGCATTATATGTTAGATGTTGTGACCTAGGACAGCGTTCTACCGCCGACACTGCGGCGTAGGCTGGGCGTCGTTACGTTCTCGTACCCTAACAGTGGGTGCGGGTCGTGACACGTTTTTAGTGGTGGCCCATGCAGGTCGAGTTTATGTAGTGGTATTCGAACTAGAGTACCACTACAGCCTGCAGTAGGAATAGGATATATTTTGAAGGTACTCAATCACAGTTAGGATCCTTGAGAGATTCCTGGGACGACCCTTGAGAATCTTGTTTAATTCCGATTTGAAAACTCTTTTTTCTTGATTTGATTTATCTTTACTTTCTGCTATTAAATTTGATTTTGGTGGATTATTATTGAATTTGAGTTTGTATTTATTGATTTTGATGAAGATTGTTGAAATTTGAATCTTGATGTTAGCTATAGCATCCGAGTTTGTAGTTATATGATTTGAAGGATTTTGTTCATTTCTGAATTTTGATGTTCGTTGATAAATTTGATTTTTTGGGTATTCATTGTTGATTTAATTTAATTTTTGGCAAGATAAAATTATATGGGCTAGGTCATCTATGTTATGGAATCTAGTCTTCTATAGTCACATTAGCCAGCATGGTGAGGACATATAGTCTGACTTTGGATATATTTCTCGGGTGTAGGAATTTAAGGTTTTCGCAGCCAAGCTAGCGGCATCGCGAAAATGTTAAATACCACGATTCTAGAGGTATGTGCCTAAGTCGAGGACTTTGTGATTATCGTAGCCTTGCTTACTAGCATGACGAGGATTTAGAGTACCATAATTTTGGATAGACGCATATGATTATCAGATTGTACCTTAAATGTTTTCGAACATATTTTTGCTACTTTTGTTTCAGTCATTCAAAATTTTTGTTGTTGTTGTTGTTGTTGTTTTGTTTTGTTTCTCATTGTTTACTTAGGATGTAGCTTTAGCTATTTTATAAACCTTGTGTAACTTCTTACAAATTTATTTCTTCTTAATACAATAAATCAGTGATTTTGCTAGGCCTTATTTTGGATTTGATATTATAGCTCTGATTTCAAAATGGGTTCCTCTTTTAAACAGATAAGCAGAACAGATTCTTTTATCAATCTCTTCCTGCCAATATTTATTACCATCATTCTTTGTCTTATATAACTGTCCCGATTATATCAATTCTGTCTCGTATCACATTCTGTCAGCTGTACTTTGAAACTCTTGAATCTTTATATCGTTTTTTTTATCTGAGAAATGTTGAGGAAGTGACGTAAATCATCTAGTTCGAAAATGATTTAATTGGTTATCATATGATAATTTTGTAGGAATCAGAGTGTTGGATGTCAAATATGAAAAATTTGAAATGGAGATGTAGTAAAGGTTTAAAATGAAATCGAGGGATAAATGTTATCAATTTAGAAACAATCACAGAAAGTGGGTTATGAATAATTCATGGATGTATTTCAAAACTAATGAGGATATCAGAGGTCAACCTAGTTTTGAGAACTTAAAAATCTTTGTTATTGATTCTTGGGAACTATTACAAGGCTATGTAGAAATTTAGAGCTGGAAAGGAGAACTTAATTGAATAAAATGATTATGCGAAATTGAACTATATATTTTAAGAGGGTGACTAGAGACAGAGAGAAACAAGGATTTTACGTTATAGAAATTATTTTAGATGATTGAAAGAAAATTATAGAATTCAAAAAAAAAAAATATTTGAAGGTGAACGTTGAAGAAAATAGGAAGGTTGATTTACAAATAAGAATAAATTTTGTGTGACATAGTGGTATTGGAGTTTAGTGAATACGAGACTCGATTTAAACAAGTTCAAGGATTTCATAAACTGGATTTAGAGGTTTCGGATCTAAATTTAAAACGAGGTGAAGGAATTTGAAATTTTGATTAAATGAATAAGTGTTGACTCCTAAAAAGAGGGGTATGTTTCGTGGAAAATGTTTTGAAAGTTAAAAATTTTGTCTATGGTGATTGTGGTAAAGGTTTAGATGACTGAAGGTTATAAAATTTCGATGATAGTCATATGAAGGTTGATTTTCATATTGGGACTTGTGAGAAAAAAAAGAAGAATATGATTTGGTAAATGATAAACTGATAGTATTAGAGAGGGATGATTTGCTGACTTCGTATGAAATCTTTTCCTGTTTTCTCTAAAAAGGGTTTTCAATATCATTGAATCCTAGTTTCCTTAATCCGACCAAATTGACTTCGATTATCTTTTCTTATCATATTTATATCTTGGGTTGTACTTAATTGAATTAAATTTGATTGTGACCTGAATCTCCATCCTTGTATGCTTGTTCTCAGACTTTGTTGAACCTGTCCTCCATATTGCCTAAATCTTGATTTTCCCCAATTTGATCAACTTAGATCGTATCGAGACTAAATATTCTTAATACGTATTGTGATTGGAAATTTTCTATGAAATTGGCTTTCATTCTTTAACTTTGATTTTGATTTTTCTGAACCCCTTAAAGATAATTGGTAGTTACTTTTCTTTATTTTTATGGTAAGTACCAGTTTTCACATAGGATGGTAGACTGTCTTACAGTTTTGATGGTTTGTTGTTTCTGTAACTTCTCTAGTTTAGCACCCTAGATTGCTTGTGTGTTTGATACCCTATGACCGTTTTGGTATTAGCACGACTAGTATACCTAGATGAGACTTTCACTACCACCGTATGCCATGACCCTGTATGTCGACATTTTGATCACATGATTTGTTTTAATCTGGGACTTTGATTGTGGGGGTTTGACCTAGAGGGAGTATGGACATTTTAATTTCGAGGACGAAATTTTTATAAGGTGGGTAGGATGTGAGCACCCTGAATTTCGGGTTGATTTTTTTTATATTTTTATTTTAATTTTCTGATTGACTTGGTTTCGATAAATAATTTATTCTGTATTTTTTTCCTTAAGTATATCTTTCCCGTGCCATTGATATTTGGAGTGTCAGGGATGTTCAACTTTGGAAATCTTCTTCACGAGTTTTGGAGTGGACAGGATTACCTTCATGATGGTATATAGTGTCCCATCCAAACTTGTTCCCTTGTACTCCTTTTGTTTCGCTGAACTTTGGGTCGAATTAGACCATTTGATCATTAATTATTTTTTCCACTCTTTTCCTTGATCATTTTTAGCACGTTACCGTGACTTTTAATTTGGGAGCGCAAGACCAGTCAGTTTCTTGAAACCAACTTCTCATTGATGATCTACTCGAGACGCTCGTCACCCATGACCTTCGTGTCCCACTCAGACACGTCATCTTGTGCTCCATTTGCTTCGCACAACTTTCCCGACACGTGATCCGATTTTATTTCACTCCACGGCGTCACATTCATCTTCCAACTTGATTTGTGGGTCCCCTGTCGACCAAAACCTGTCAGCCCTAATTATGGACATGGCCCACATTGAGACTACTACCCGTCCGCCACTTGTGTCCCATTTATTGGAATCTCCATGTGCTACTTATTTACCCATGATCATCAACATCTATTTTAATTCGATTATTTCGCCATGTCCGGTTTTGGACCCAATCCGGCTCCACCGAGTCCAGCCCAGCTCCATGTTATTCTCCATCACGACACCCTCATATTTTCTTGCCCAAAAATATTAATTGTTCTTTCTACCTATTTCTAATAATTATTGGAATTCCCATTTGTTTAAATCCCCATAGGAATGACAATTTTTCCCCTAATTAAATCCTAGCCATTGTTTCCCCAAACAACATCTCATCCATTCATTTCCTACAAATCAACTCCCCAACATCTCACAGCCACATGGCCGGCCCTAACTCCAATGGACAACTTTTTCTTTTTTTCTCTCTCTCACTCATTATTATTACCATCCTCTCTCTCTCCTTCCCTAAACTATTCCCACAAAAACTCTCTCACCCACCAACCAGCAGCTACAACACCACACCTGGCCGACCATCTCCCCACTCCGGCGTGGCCTCGCCGCCGGCCACCCCTGGCCGAGCACAGCCGGCCATCTCCTCCCCTCTTTCTTCTCCATAACAACCATCACCATCACCATGGTCAACACCATTCCCTCCTCACTCTAGCCCGACACCACCCTTACTCCCCCAGGCCGACCTCCTCTCCGGCGTGGCCGAGCTCGGCCCAGCTCACCGCCGGCCATGTCAACTGGCCACCCACAATAGCCCTCTCCTCCATCTCCTCCTTTTTATTCCACCTCCTTAGCCCGCACCACCACTCGAGCCATCACCGCCACCACCTCCATCACCATTCGTCCACCGTCCATAGCGCCCCTGGCCGGACTCAACCGCCGTCAACCACCCAGCAGCTCGTCGCGTCTCCACCAGCGCACGCGCAGCCAGCAGCAGTAGCTGCAACGGCAGCAGCGCGCGCCCCCTTGCCGCACGCACGGGCGGTGCAGCGCCGCCGTGGACGGCCACGCACAGCCGTGGGCGGCCCCCCCCGCGGTGGGCGATCACCGGCAACCCCCCTGGGTCCGCCACCTCATTCTCCGGGGCGACGTATAGGCGATTCGTGCATTTTGCACGACGTCCCGTCGTGACGCGCGCGAAATCAAGTTCATTTTGGCTCCCCGTCGCAGCAACTTCATGCGCGTTTTCCCGGAGATCCGACCGTTGGATCGGCGATTTCTTTGCTCCGTCACAATCTCGGTATATCCACCTTCATTCCTGTCAATTTTTGTCCGTTAATTTTATCATTTGATACATCAAAACCGGCCACCAAATTGACCATTTAAATTGTATTAAATTTGGACAGTTTCGCGAGGCCAACTTCGTCAGCTTGTATCTCCTCCACCGCAGCTCCGTTTGGCGTGCTACCTGTTCCGGTGTGAAGCTGGTATAACTCTCTTGCTACCCCTCCAGTTTCGTTTTATTGTGAGTTTGTTTGATTGGTTGAATTCGACGCCAAAGTTGGTCGTCCGAATTCGTAATTTCCAACTTATAAAATTCTATTTTTGAACACGGGACTCCAGATTTTATTTCTGACACCACCATTAGACTTGTGGCGTCGTTCTGGCATGTTTTCATATAAAATTTGTTAGATTTGGAGATCGTGGGCCCTGGCACGCTTTTCGGTACAAAGTGGATCCCACATTCTGGGTCAACGGGACTTTTTGACGCCGGCTCATCGAAATCCAATTCCGGATATACCGTTGAGTTCGTATCGTCATTCTGGACTCGTTGACATATAATTTGCTAGGTTTTGGTGGACATTGGATCCGACACGCATTTCGGTGCAAGTCGATACCAATATCCGGGTCAACGGGTCATTTTGAGATCGGCTCATCGGAAACCAATTCCGGAGATACCGTTGAGTTCGTATCATCATTCTGGACTCGTTGACAGGTAGTTTGCTGAGTTTTGAGAACATTGGCTCTGGCAACGCATTTTCGTGCAAACCGGAATTCTAAGTTCTGGTCAACGGACCAAATTGAGATCGGGTCAACGGAATCCAATTCTGGAGATACCGTTGGGTTCGTATCGTCATTCTGGTCTCGTGGACATATAATTTATTATATTTTATAGATTTATTTTCTTGCACATTTTTTGGTGCAAAACGGCTCCGACACGGACACCGTTTTGACCCGAAATTACCTTTTTGCCCTTGTGTCCAAATTGGACCGTTGGGTAGGCTTTCGTAGCTAATTTGACCATTCTGGACACGTTGGCGATGTTTATTTCATCGTCCGACAATGTTTGTTGATAGTTTCTCTGAGTTTAGTCTTTTTATAAATTAATTAATAATTAATTCTTATAATGTTCGTATTTCGGGATTAGTACAACGAAACTGAGCTCAGTCGATTCCAGTGATCTCACATCGCTAAAATTGACAAGATGGACACGTGGATCACTATAATAAGATTATCAATTTTACCGATAATCTTCTTATCTCGATTTGCGTGACGTAAGTTCCGACGTACAAATAACGAAGTATACTTTATATTAGACTAGAATTGACCCTGTTTGACCAGAGTTGACCAGTTGACCCAAAGTCAACTGTAAGTCAACACTTGACCTAGTTTGACTAGATTATTGACCGGAGTCGACCTAGAGTTGTTTTGACTTAGAAGAACCTAGAATAATGTAGATTGATTATAGAGATTCATTTATTACAACTTGAACACCTTGTAACCTGTGTTGCTTTAAATAGGACTCTGTGGCTTCAGTTGGACCCCCTATACTTATCAGCTGTTCAGGTTATCCGGCGAGTACATTCTCTGATCATTTCATATCCTGCTTAGAATTATTTCCTGCAGTAGATTACTTTACTTGTACTGTCACGTTGGTCACACGGATTGGTACTATATGGATCCCTTCTTGAGATGTTATCCTTAGGGAGCATCGGGTACTCTATGTTCTGTGTGTTTCACTTACATGGCGTATCACTATGCTTCGTTGGTTCTTCGATTACTTGTGACATATACTCTTATGATCACAGAGTCTTCCTGGAATCCTTATCCCATTTATGGGTCTACTATATACCACCCTTCAGGGGCTACCACCCTTTGGGGGCTTACCACCCTTCGGGGGCTACCACCCTTCGGGGGCTGTACATGGAATCATAACATAACCTGGTTGGATCCTTGTGTATTGATTGGGGGTACGGGGGAGTAGAATTGGACATGTGAATAATACACTAGTAGTATCTTATCAGAATCATTCCGTAGTGTCTTATCAGAATCATCCCAGGCCATTTACATGTCTATATTGTACTCTGAATCACTAGCCACTGTTAGTCTCTATTTATAGTAGATATTTCTATTACAGCTCTCTCTGTTTACATACTGTACTTCTTTCAGTACCTGTATCTTACTTTACTGCATGATTATATTTTCTAACCTGCTATGAACTGTTGAGATGTATTGTGCTCGCTCCTGTCCTGACTGGACCTGTTGATAAATTTTACAGATAGCCTGGGATTGCCTGCTAGCCTAGAGGAGACACGTTAGAGGTTGTTTAGATGGTATTTCTTCTGTCTTGAGTTGTATTTACTTTGTGGATTACTGTATTTGAGTTTTGATATGTATTTCTGGGTTTTTGTATCTTAGACACTTAGACTTCTATCTTCTGTATCTCTTTTGGATTTCATGTTTTATCTATCCTTATCATGCTCTACCTTAGATGTGATTGAGACTGTATCTGCTATGTCACCCCCATTCGGGGAGTATAAACTGCTTAGCATTATATGTTAGATGTTGTGACCTAGGACAGCGTTCTACCGCCGACACTGCGGCGTAGGCTGGGCGTCGTTACGTTCTCGTACCCTAACAGTGGGTGCGGGTCGTGAATATATATTATGGAAGATAAAAGACGGTAAATAAAATACGGTAAAGTAAGAGTCAAGAATTCAAACTCAGTGAACACCACGATGTATACTGGTTTCCCTCTGAGAGGACTAGTCCAGTCGCAAGTACTCTTGCTCGCTGTTAATCCACTATGGCACAAGCTTTAACTGAGCGCTTGCAACTCTTACAACACCGTGCTTGGTGATAAGTACACGATCGACTTCACAACACCGTGTTTGGTGACGAGCGCACGACCGACTCCAGAAGGCAATTAGAAAACTAGAACGTTTTCTAAATATAGCCTCTGATACAACTCTTTAACACCAAACTCTAGATTAAACATAAACTGTACTGGCTTGGCTAAGAGTCGTAAAGGCTTGGATATGAAAGTAAAAAGCTCAGAACACTTTAGATAGAGAAGAGAAGAGATGAAATTGGATGATTGAAATGAATGGTAATCTCAACTCTATTTATAGTATTTTTTGGGGACCAAACTCGGGCAGAGTTCGGGCAGAGTACTGTAACGCTCCAGTCCCAAAATACGTAGGACTAGGAACGTAGACATGCCAGTTGTATACATACAAAGTACATGGGTCTGGTATGTATACATAAGCTGTAAAATGTAGTAAACAACAACTAACTAATCTCATCCACAAAATAAGGGCATAAAAGATATCATATATTGAATTGTTTTGGTACAATATGTTGGGTGGAGACACATCCACTACCAACCAAAATAAAAAGGAAGAAGTACATGATATATAAAGGACTAAGTGGAAGTAGCAAGGAGGAACCAAGTTACATCATCTTCAAATAAATGGAGAAGACCACGATCCCGGCTAGAATACCTGCGGAAGACATGAACACACACCTGGGGAATAACCAGGTCCTCAGAGGGAAGTAGCAAGATACACGAAGAATATGCTAATATGAACTGTCAAAATAATAATAATATGCAAGACTCTCCTAGACACCAATATGCAAAAGGGATTGCTAACCATCTATTGTGCAATTTAGAGGATAACTTTCATGCGCATGGGTGGAATTTTAGGTTATAAGTACGTAACTGGTATCCAGTAATCTGTATCTGTCCGTAACGTCCAAAACGTCAGAGGGCATATGCAAATATAAATTTCCACAGTTCCATCCGGAGACTGTGGTTTACTTGTTTGGATTCCCATACACACCAGCGACTGTCCTCCCCCAATATTTCCCATACTGTTCAAGTCATGTCCATGGCTCGTCCAGTTTTGTAACTGCTTGAGTCTCTAAAACCCTAGTCATAGCAGTTACGATCATCTACCGTCACACGACTTTAGAAATGGCCAGTCATAAGTCGTACCCCTAGTGAACTGTCTCAAACCGTGTAGTATGAGTGTCATGGCCCAAGGAGATATAAGGATATCCCTCAACAAGGAGGTAGTCTGCTAAAACTAAGTTACCATGCATATAGTAAAGTAAAACGACTAATAGATTCGCTTGCACCCAAGTGTGGCTTGGACGCACAGTTTATAACAAAGGAAACTAACAATATAAAACAAAGTAAATAAATACTGAAAATAAATAATATGACAGCTAATTAGCAAGGTATACTTGCCTGGTAGCGACGCCTGGTGTGCTGCGATGATCAGTGTGGCACAAAACATAATCTCGATGTTACAACTACGCAAGACGACCTCCGATGATGGTACGGACTATTCCATCGGGTCAAGAACGGTCAGGTTAGTTAGGGATAATACAAAGTAAGTACATGACTGACAAGGGAATGAGTATAGTGGGAATTGGTCAGGGTGAAAATCGAAGGGATTTGAATAATTAAATACATATACTATTTTAAGAAAATATTTATAATTTTTGAAAATTTTATTTTGTTACTAAAATAATTTATATAAATATATGAAAAACTAAAAAGGACATTTTATTGGTAAAACTGAATTTTATCAAAACATAATTTTTAGGCCAACGAGCCATATCAGAAACACCTCAAAAAAATAGTATCATAATATATTTAGGGATATTTTAATATGTATATTAATAATAAATATCTACATTAACATTTGTAAAACCAATGATGATAATAATAATAATATAAATAAATAAATAGTATTAATAATATAGATGATAATAATCATAACGTTTTAAAATGAGTATCCCAGAAGCCCATAACTATGTATCAACCCAAACGTATTAACAGTAAAGCCCTAATATTAATGAAAAAAAATTAGAAAGCCCAAAATACATAAATGATAATAACAAATTAAAACCCAAAACATTTAGCCCTTAAAATTAATAAGACCATAAATTATATATCTTAGCCAAAAATATTAGTTTTATAAATAACTAAATTCTCAGGAAAATAGGGTTTCAAGCCACATAAAACAATAAAAAAATAAAAAATAAAAAATATAATAGCAATGATTTAGCTATTATAACCAGTTGTTTCTTTCTAGAAAGGAAAAGAGACAATAAGAGGGAGTGAGGGAAAAGTCGGGAGAGAGAGAGAGATCGGAAAAGAGAGCGGAGATAGCGGTATCACGGAGAAGGAGGCGGAGAGATCGGAAGCAAAGGGGGGCGAAGGGGGCGGCCGCACGAGGGCGCTGCAGCTCGGAGGTGGCACAGGCGACCGGGCGCTTATCCGCGGATTGGCTGGAGTCTCGACCGCGAAGAGTCGGTGTTGGCGCTGCTCGCGGGGCGGAGCGGACGTGCGGCTCGCTGGCGCTGAGGGAGGAGATGGGGCTCGACGAGGGGAGCGGCAACACGGGAGGCCGGAACCCAGAGTTCGACGAGCCGGGCGCTTGGCTAGGGCGGCTTCGGGGCCGAGTGGCGAAGAGTGTTTCGCCGAGAAGGGGATATGGCCGGCTCGACGGAGGAGGATCGAGCTGGGTGAACGGCTGGGCTCGCCCACGGCGTGCGGCGGAGATTACGGCGAGGTGAGTGGGGGTTATGTTTTTGTTTGATTTATGATTTGTGTTGGGGCGGGCGGCCGGTCGCGGTGGCGATCGATCACGGTAACGGTGGTGTGTGGTTGTGTATTTGTCGGATTCGGCGGTGGTGTTGATGGCTGGTGGTTGTAGGTGGGGATGATGATGACGATGACGAGGGAGCTATGGTTCAGGCGGGGTTGATTTTGGTGGCAGCTAATTGGCGGTGTCTTGGTGGCGTTCGGCTGAGGCGGTGGTGGTGATAGGCGATGGGTTTGGGCGGTGTCGGCCGTGGTGATCTCTGGCAGAGGGGAGGCCGGGTAGCGAAGCGAAGTAGGGACGGGGTGCTGGACAGGGAGGAGGCGGAAGGCTGTGATGACGAGGGTTCGATGGTGGAGGATGCGTCGAGGCTAACCTTGTGTCGGATGGCGCCTATGGTATTGGTAGTCTGTAGTAGAAGAGACAGGTTGGTCGGGATTGCCCCGACGAGGTGGCTGGCCGGAATTAACTAGGATAGGTTTAGGATTAGGAATTTGGTGTATCGTGCCGGGGTTATCGGCACGGCGGAGGCACAATGTATATTTATAAATAATAGAATAAGAACGGATGGACACAGACACGATGCACAACACTTTGTAAAGAAATATTTGGAGATGATTGTAGATAATTCAATGGGAAACTCCCTTATATATATAGGGTTGAGAGAATCCTTGGTAGATAAGGATTGAGATTTTTAAAACCCAAATAGATAATTTACTATTAGATTGAATTAAATACATTCATACCTAAATCCAAATCTAATTTAAATATAGATAAATTTCACATTTAATTTAAATTATTTAAAATAAATAAAATAAATCACCATTTAAATTATCACAATTAAATTCAAATTATCTTTTTATAATAATAATTAATTAATTTTGAAAATTATCATAAATATTTAACTATTTAAAATACCTTCTTGCCAAATAATTTATTATAAATAATAAAATTAATTTGAAAATATACATGAAATAATTTTTATGTGCTTTACACGAGTAGAATATTCACATAAATCTAGTTTTCTAAATTACCACTATTAAAATAAGATAGTATTTTATAAATAAATAAAATAATAAGTTTTGGCAACCTCGATAGATATTTTTCACAATTTTTAATAAAAATAAATATTATATATATTATTTTGAAACCATCACCGATAAAAAAATAAAAAAAACTATTTTTCTAAAAATATGTACCTCGTACATATTCGCACTCGACGAGTAAATACGAAAACGTAAATTCTCGCGCGACGTACAATATGACTACGCGACGTACAATACAAAAATTTAAATTAGTACCAAATTTATATAAAAATATAGTAGAAATGTAGGAGTTTTATCTCCTACCCAACTTAAAAGAATTTTGTCCTCAAAATTAAGTATTCGCAGGGGGTGAGAAGGCACAAAGCAATTCACAATGTTCAACGAAAGATGCATTAGGAAATCTCGGTTTCAATAACGGCAAGGATAATCATGGGTTAAAACAAGAATAAAAATAAGTGGGGGTTAAAGTTAGAATATGCAATAAAGGTTAGAGAGAATGGATTAAATACCTAGAAGGTATGATTTGAGAGTAGGTTGAGGGTCATAGGTGATAGGGTAGCTAGAGGAATTTTTAGTACCACGCCTCCGTCCTTCTGAAATAGGTAGAGGCGAAAGCAATAAGGAGTTCAAAGACGGTTTTATCGAATATGAATACGTGAAAGGCGACCGTATAATTTCAAAAGAATTTTCAAGGCAGTCGTGGATGGGATTCTAGGACCAAGTTTAATTATGTCTCATCTACGTAGAATAATAGGTAAAAGCGAACCAAAGTGCACTAGGCTGATCAGACCATCATGCACCGGTTCTGATTAGACGATATGTTAGTGGGAGCTCTTCCAATAACATAGGTCGTGAGCAAGCTTGATGAAGGGTGAGCTTGCAAAACTAGGCTATATTTGTGGCGTTAGTCAATTTAGTCAAAATATAAGTACGCTAGATAATGAAGAAAGGAAATACAAACAGTCAAAGTTCCTTAATAGGTCATAAAGTCAATGGAAATACTAGACCGTGAGGCATTCTACCCAACTTAAAAGAGTAAAGCTAGTAGTGTGATAGGGCAATGGGTGAAGCATTCAAGATAAACAACAAGTTAAGTATTCAAGAAATTAAATGGATCACAAGCACTCGTTGGGTCGAAAGAATTGAGTCGAGGTTGAGTAAGTCAAGATTGAGATATAACCACATGCTTGGTAGATGACTAACTACACTGGGGTATATACAACTATCATGGCACAAGTGATATTTCAACTAGTGGGGAATACTTCTTACGAAGGCTCGCCAACTTCAAAGAAATGAGAAGAGAACTTGTTGATCTTCTATCACTTGAAGATCAAAATTTACAACTCTTAAATACTCTAGCACTTTGGGAGAGGATGACAATTAAAAGCTTGGTAGAGTATTAATGGTGGAGCTCTTGGTTGTTTAGAAAATTTATGGCAAGAGTGGATAAACCTTCAAGAAGAAAGAAGGCTTGTATTTATAAAGAAACTAAGAGTAGGTAGCATTCAATGCTCCTAGATATAGGCTGACCGGTATACCATCGGTATGGACCGGCATGCCATCGGTATGCCGGTCGAACAGTAACAGTCATAATTATATCCGTTGGGAGCATTTAATGCTCGCCATTAATGCTAGTGTTTGCCATTCAAAAATCAAATTTTGTAACCCGGTATACCGTCGGTATGCCGTCGGTATACCGATGTTTGTCATAGAACATTTTGTGATAAATAAAACGGTCAACTGTCGGTATGCCGGAGCATACCGTCGGTATGCCGATGTTTGTCACAGAATGTTTTATGGCTCACAAAACGGTATACCGCCGGTATGCCGGAGTATACCGTCGGTATGCCGATAATTATCACAGAACATTTTTGAGGCAAACAAAACGGTGTACCGTCGGTATGCCGGGGCATACCGTCGGTATGCCGATGTTTGTCACAGAATATTTTGTGGTCCACAAAATGGTATACCGTCGGTTTGCCGGAGCATACCGTCGGTATGCCGACATTTCTCATAGAAAGTTTTGTGGTCAATAAAATGGTATACCGTCGGTATGCCGGAGCATACCGCCAGTATGCCGTTCTATAAGATATTGATTTTTGACTGAGGAATTTGAAAGCTTTTAGTTTTTTTCATCCAACCTTAAGTGTTTACAGAAAGACTTAGACCCTGTACAGACTCGAAATCTTGAAGTGTAGAGAGCCGCCTTTTCAAGGAACGCCGGTCTTTGCTTCAGTCTTCAAGGCAATGGTTGGTAATCTTGAATGGACAGACTTAATGTAGTAGAGCTTCTGAATTGATGTCAATCTGATAAACAGAGAAAACTGAACTACGAGATGCTGTTAATATTATCAAAATAAAATGTGCCAACAATCTCCTCCATTTTGATAATTGACAAAATAGAGAGATAGCATCTTCAGGGAGTAACTTCCCCGTAGGTAGACAACTCTCCCTCAATACGTTTTCTTCCCCTTTGTCACTTAGTCAAAGATGGAAATATATATATAAAAAAATAAGTAGCAGTGAATATGGAACATAGTATCATAGATAAAAGCATGCATTGATAGATAAAAAGTTTGGAATTGGATACATGCGTGACAAGACAGTCAACACTACATAAGAACTGATAAAAACTCTCCTCTACGAGAGTTAGCAAGACAATAAAAGAAACAGATATCAAGTCCCCGCAGGACTACACACAACTAAAGACACTCAAACACTGGTCCCCGAAGGACCTCAAAAGACATAAAACCATAAAGAAAAAAAAAGACAACCACTTATTCGACATCACCAACACAAGGAAGCCACCCCAACTCGTCGGCCGGATCATCCCCTCCATCCTGAGCCTGGTGGAAAGCACCAAAAGGATCAATGCCGTCCGGGTACATAAAGCCGTAGGCATTGGGATCGGAAAAGCGGGGGGCCTGGTACATTGGATCCTGAAGATTCAGATCCAGAAATGCATCCCGGTCCTGAAGGGTGCACTGAATGAAATATGCCTGGTCATGGAAGGGGGATTGGATTGGGGTTCCAAGGCCATGAGTGTGGGCCCGCATCTTCTCCTCTGCCTGAGCCATACGTATGTCGAAATGCTGCTGTGTCAGCGGCATGTAGTGGCCGGAGGCAGGAGGAGTAGAGGCGGCTGCAGCAGCAGTAGAAGCTGGCGGCTTTTGGGAGGAGGAGGCACGAGATGTGGAGGCACCACTACCGAGGGAACGAAAGACAACAAGGAAGGATGGGACGCCGTCCGAGTAGCAAAGGGAGAGGTCGACTTGCTTTGCTTCCAAGATGAGAGTGATGAAGGAAACATAGTAGAGATTATGCTTTCCCGCGGGCAGGACGCCGAAGAAGGCATTGAGAAGAGTCTTGGGGAAGGACCAAGACTTCTTCGAATAGAGGAAATACATTCAAACCAGGGTGTCAACGGTGATTGTCACCCCCAGTTTTCAGAAACAAGGGTTATTTTATCATTCTATATTTTTGAATATTTTTGAAAATTATTTTATTATTTATGATATTATTTTGGGGTTATTTGAGTCGGGTTCAAATTTTAACTCAATCCGACTTGTATCGGGGACCCAGGGTAGTTTTGACTCTAGTGGAACCCACACATTAGTTAGCCATGGCCCACATGATATTAATTTTAGTTAGTGGTTAGACTAATTATTTATGGATAGGGTTTGGTTAGATTAGAGATTTAGAATGACTAAAATAGCCTCGACTTAAACCCTTTCCAAAATTTAATCAATAGATTAGTGGGAGGGCATTTTAGACATTGCAAATAGGAGGAAAACCAAGCCATCATGGCCGGCCCTAGCTAGGTGAGAGGAGAGCCTCATTTTGTTATTTTCCCACTCCACTTTCTCTCTCTTGTTCCTCCCCAAATTTTTAGAGAGGGTTCCTATAGTTTTTTCTCCACCAAATCAATCCATTCCTCCACCCAACCTTCTTCTTTTCTTCTCTAATCAAGCCAAGGAAGGAGCTAGCCAAGTTTGGGAGGATTCAAAGCTCGTTCGTGTCCATTTGGGATTCCTACGTGTCGGAGTCGCATCGGAAGGGTTTTTCCTAGATTCGATCTACCGGGAGGTATAAATCTCTTCTCCTTCTCCTTCCTACATGCATATAGGTCTATTTTGAACCCATAGAAATGACCCCCATGGTTGTGTCTCCATTTGTGTCCATTTTGTGTCCTTTTGGAGACTTCTAGGAGTGTCTATGAGTGGGATTGTGTCCTAGTGGGAAAATCTCTATTTGGACACATGTATTTTTAGTTATATTATTTTAAATGAGTATTTAGATTTAAACCTCAGATTTCTATTTATTTAGAGATGTATTTTTCTAATGTATCATATTGTATCATATTATTTATCTATATGTATATGTATATATATCAATGGTTATATATTATATATATATATATATATATATATATATATATATATATATATAAAATATATATATATATATATATATATATATATATATATATATGTATATATATCAATGGTTATATATTATATATATATATATATATATATATATATATATATATATATAATATATATATATATATTATATATATATATATATATATATATATATATATATATATATATATATATATATATATATATATATATATATATATATATTGTCTCTAAATTATATGTATGTATACTTTGGTGTGTCATAATGTGTATTTATTATGTGTTTGAGGTGTGGGAGATTTCGGCCAAGGGGGGATTTAGATGGTGGTGTTGGTGATGGTATTGTGTGTGTATTGTGTTTGTATTGAGAGTGTTTGAGAGAATGGTTGAGAGAGTGATAGAGGGATAGAGAGGAGTGGAATAGAGAGTGTGAAGGAGAGGGGGGACCTGCTATTTAGGCAGCAATATGGGGGGCCCTTCAGCCCCATAGGCTGTGTAAACAGTCCCCATATCAGTCCTAATACAACCCTTAGCAACCCCAAAACCTGTCCTAAAACCTGCCCCAAAATAGCCCCAAGCTGCCCTCCCAAACCAGCATATAGGCTGTCCAAACTAGCCCCTAGACCACTCTCATTTCAGCCATATAAGCACTCCATACCAGCCTTAGATACCTGTCCTTAACAGCCCTTAATCAGCTCATAAACCAGCCCTTAGTACTTCCTAAATGACTACCTTGTACTGCCCCAATCCAGGCCACAAAACAGTCCCAATGGCAGCAGCAGCAGCTGTCCCAAACCGCCCTTAAATAGCTCCTAAAACCAGTCCCTAACCATGCCCATTGCTGCCCCAAATCAGCCTTAATCTGTCCCCATTGGCAGCCCCATGGTTCATCCATTTAGCAGCCATGATAGCCCCAATCTAGGCCCCATTGACAGCATTTAGAACAACCCAAAACATTCCTTAAACTGTCCCTATGGTTCAACCATTTAGCCCCTGAATTAGTCCCAAACCTGTCCCTTAAATCAGTCCTATAAAACAACCTTTAAACTTAGCCTATAGCAGTCCAAAACCTGTCCTAAACCAGTCCCAAGCAGTCCACAAAATCAGCCCTATCCAATCCCATTGCAGTCCATGAATGGACAGCCATATCAACCCCTAAACCAGTCCATATTGACACCATAGGACAGCCCTATATGTATATGTGTGAGTGAGCTTAGTGTTTGTGTGTGTGAGCTTTTGTGAGTGTGTGTGAGTTTGTATAGGAACCTATAGGTGAGCCTAATAGGTAGCTATTTGCCTATGTGTGTGTGAGCCTAATTGTGAACCATATGTGAGTTAGTGAGTGAGTTTGTGTGCGTGTGTGTTTAGTTATATGTGAGAAGGATGTAGGATAAGGTAATGGTTAGATAATCAACATGTAACCTAAGATGGATTAGATATCTAGGAAACCTATAGTTCTTGGTAGGTAAACCCTAGATAGGATAGTATCTAGCTACCCTAAGGAGCCTAGGCTAGTATCTTGAGTATTAGTGGGGTTTCCTTTGTAATGGGCAAGGTATCGGGATTACCTTGGTAAGGGTAATATATGTAATACCTAGAAACTAAGGTATTAGAGTTTAGGATTAAGATATGGTTAGAACTTGGTTCCCTTGGTTGGTAATGATCAAATATAGTACTCCTAGACGAGTTTTGACTTCGGTTGACCATTTTGACCAAAAGTCAACAAAAGTCAACCGAGAGTCAAACTTAGCCTATAAGTGACTAGATTTGACCGAAACCAAACCAGAGTTGACCAGTTGACTGAAAGTCAACATTTGACTAGTTTGACCTAGGGTTGACCCAGGGTTGACTCAGTGTTGACCAGAGTTGACCAAGTTAACTTTTTGACTAAAAGTCAACTTTAAGTCAACCTTTGACCCGATTTGACCTAGTTTGACTTGGATTGACTCCCAGTGACCTGGTATGACCTAGTATGATCCAGTATGACCTAGTATGACTCAGTTTGACCTAGATTGACCTAGTTTGACTTAGACTTGCATATCATGACTTAAATTAGTTTCCTATTCATTATAAAACCCTGTTTAACTTATAGTATCTCATTTTAGTTCTGTGATTTACTCTGAGCGTCTGTTCACCTTATCAGCTCAGGACCACAGGCGAGTACATTTACTGATAGTTTTTATTGTCTTGATATCTACTATATCCGATTTAGTTATAGTGTCTTACATGATTCCCGACACGATGGATCACGGACTAGTATACGTCGGATCCTGTCATGAGATGTTATTTCCAGATTTCTTTGGTATATTAGTGTGTGATATTTCATGTTTCATGTACTTATATAGACATCGATTTGGAAGTGGGCTGGCCCCCTGCTTTTGAATCCCGTGTCATGACGTGCCATGTCCGGATCCGTGATACTTTTCGGGGATGGGAGAATTATTAGGAGTTATGTGATCAAAGCTCCATATCACTATTTTGCTTGTGCCACTTTCACCTCACGTAGGGTGTAGCAGATACCTCCATGTCCTTGTTATCCAGGTTGGCCGGCAGGACTTTCATGAGATCACCGTAGATTGTCGGGCCAAGTGGATAACCCTACCATGATTTCCTAGCCGATCACATAACGCTCTAATAATTCAAGTCACATTTTTATATTTATTTATCATAGGAGGCTAAGTTCTGTTTGGGAGAAGAGTTACAACCCCGGTCCTTGTTTGGTTTAAGGGTTGTAACTCGGCTTCCGAATAGTTCCTAAGTCATCCTATATATTGTCGTCCTATTCAGTACTCACATCTGTTATACATTTCCTGCTGATTCTACCCTGTATTTCACATATTCTACATGCTCTTATGCTATACTTTGATTGGAGGCTAGGTTCTGTTCGGGAGAAGGATTACAATCTCGGTCCTTATTTGGTTTACGGGTTGTAACTCGGCTTTCGAATGGTTCCCAAGTTATCATATATCTTTGTCTTGTATTTCATTACACTGTCTCTTATAGAATTTGTCAATTCATATGGAACTGCTGTTAGTGTTTGTACTTGCTCATTTTTCTGATAGGATACCGTTGATATATTACAGATGATTCGGAGGCAGATTGCCCGACCTATTATGGGGTCGAGTCTGACGGAGTAGACCTGGACCGTGGCTTGATAGTAGAGCCTTTAGACTTTGCACTTCCAAAGTAGTTAGTTTAGTTAGGCTTGCCTGGACTGCGATCCAGCTTTTGTTCTAGACTGTAGTAGCTTATATTATTTTCTGTGACTCTGTGATATTGTGTATAGTTTGGGCTTGTGTGGATCTTGAACTTATTTCCTACTTGCATCTATCCTATTTTCTTTCCATGCTATCTATCTTAGTTTATTTTGTGTTTGAGACTGTATTGCTATGTCACCTCCATTCGGGGTGTATATACTGTACAGGTACCTTTATCTATTTTAGTAGTAGTATTTACAGGCCATTATACATCGTTCTACTGCCGATTCTGCGGTGTAGGCTAGACGTAACCACGTACTCGTGTCCCTCTTCAGGGTGCGGGTCGTGACAGTGATGGCATCATAGTTGTCGTCCTTCGAATAGAGGGTGTGGCACACGATCCTATGGAGCTCGTAATAGAACGGCTCCAGCTGGGCGGAAAGGGCCGGGATAGCAGGAGGGTTTGGGCCCTTGCATATGATAGCATAAAAGTCGTCAAAGGAGCACTCCGTCGAAGGATAGAGAGCAGCCAAGCCCGGCAAAGCCTCTCCTCTGTCCGGGACGCCGAGAATGGTAGCGATGTCACGAGCCGTCAGGCAAAAATGGCGGTCGTTGACCATCGTCTCAATGGCGCCATTCTCGATGTCAGGAACCATGTTGTAGTAGAACGATAGATAGGCACCTGATGCCGAAGGAGGGAAGAGAGACCGGCCTCCTTGTCACGACCCACACCCATTTTTTTTTAAACGGATACGAGACGTGTCCAAGCCAGCCTACGCCACAGTGTCGGCGGTAGAACGCTGTCACGGCAATGAAGATCAAAATCACAAATAATGCTTATTCACATAATTAATTTAACTTACAATGATCACAAGTTTTACATTTGTAGAAAAAATAAACATGTACAAATAAATGAATGACTACAACTCAACTATCTAGCTAGTCTCTAGGCTTTTGTCTGCAAATATTCCCGTCACTCCCCAAGCTAAGTGAATCCACGGCTAACCTGAAAAATATGGTTTCCAGTCAGGAATGGAACGAGCACAATTCACTGAATGCAATTTCAAATAAAGAAAATGACTATACAACAGAGGTTAGACATCAATTACATGTTTTTTGAAAATAAACAGGAAATACGGAAAACCAATAGCAAATAAATAGACACAAAATACTTTCTCCAACTGTTAGAAGTACCTTTGATATGTGATCGATCTCGGGACAATTACACGACACTGTCTACACTGTCTAAAGTTACACTGTCTATACTGTCTAAAGTTACACTGTCTACATTGTAAAAAGTTACACTGTCTACATCAAATAATACAATAAAAAAACATGGTCTACTTTACAATAATAAATTACTGTTTACACTGTCTACATTGTAATAATAAATCAATGTTTACACTGTCTAATTGCAATAATAAATCACTGTCTACACTGTCTACTTTGCAATAATAAATTACTGTCTACACTGTCTACACTGTCTAAGGTCAGATCACACATCGTTGGTACTTCACATTCCCGACTCAACAATTTATAATAGAATATAAAAATCACATAATCAATGGCCAATCAATGAAATATAGTGAAGATTAATATCGAAATGCAGACAATAAACTGTACTCGCCTGTGGTCCTTTGCTGGTGAAACCGACAATCCAAACCAATCAGTGTGTCCCAATAGTCAAAACTCGTACAACAGTCCCCGAAAGCTGAAATAAACATTACCAATGATCTCAGAATAGTTAAATTAACTAGGATTGCCTGTCTTTAAGTCCAATTCTGGACATAGGGGCAAAACGGTAATTTCGGGCAAAAATGATGTCCACCGTTGGACCCGTTTTGTGCCGAAAAGCGTGCCAGAGTCAACGGTCTTTAAAGTCGTCAAACTACATGTAACGGATCCAGTTTTCTGATACGAACCCAACCGTATGTCCAGAGTTGGACTCCAGCGGGCCGTGGACAAAATCACCCGTTGAGTCAGACCGTGGGGCCCGTAAAACGGCGATCCAATCAACTGTCTCAGAATCGGACCAAACTTGGCATACAGGACCAGAAAAACAATACGGTCCTGTTGGCACAAGTTTCGTCTCGATCTGACGAGCGTGGCCGTGTGGCCCGAGACGTAATGACGAGTCTTCTGAATGGCAAACACCAAAGCCAAGCACTCCTTTTCAACGGGGTTGTACCGGTGTTCGGCCCCGATGAGTGTTCGACTGAGGTAGTAGATTGCTTGCTCGTAGCCTGCATCGCTGTTTTGAGCCAGCAAAGCGCCGAGGGAATGATCCATGGCACGGACGTAGAGGAGGAATGGTTTGCCGGCGACAGGTGCCACTAGGACTGGCGGGCTTGTTAAGTAAGCCTTGATGTCGTCGAAAGCCTTTTGGCACTCCTCTGTCCAGACATAAGAGACTCCCTTCTTCATGAGCTGAGTAAAGGGTTGACATTTACCAGAGAGGTTTGCTATGAACCTCCGGATGTATGCCAAACGTCCCTGTAAGCCCCGAAGTTCTCGAAGGTTCTTCGGAGGGTCCATGTTAAGGATGGCTTTAGTCTTCTCGGGATCGACATGAATGCCTTTTGCCGTGATGACAAAGCCCAAGAATTTGCCGCTAGAAACCCCCAGGAAGGATTTAGCGGGGTTCATTTTGAGTTGATGTGCCCGCATGAGATCGAAGACCGTCTTTAGGTCCTGTAGGTGATCTCTTTTGAGGCGGCTCTTGACTGCGATGTCGTCAACATAGCACTCAACTGTCTTGCGAAGATGTTGACGGAAGATGGTGCTCATAGCTCGCTGGTACGTTGCACCGGTATTCTTCAAGCCGAAGGGCATTACTGTGTAGCAGAAAACACCCTTTGGAGTCCTGAATGACGTGTGTTTTGCGTCATCGGGGAACATCTTGATTTGATTGTAGCCTGAATACCCGTCCATGAAGGACATGCATTCAAAGCCACATGTGTTGTCGATCATTACATCGGTGATTGGGAGCGGGAATTCATCCTTCGGGCAAGCAGAGTTGAGATCCCTGAAGTCGATACAGACTCGTATCTTCCCGTTCTTCTTGGTGACAGGGACGACGTTGGCTACCCAGTCCGGGTGTTGTTCCTCACGGATGAAGCCACTGGTCAAGAGTTTGTCCACCTCCTGATCGATGGCGTTCATGATGTCCGGGCGAAAGCGTCGCTGTTGTTGTTTGATAGGTTTGGCATCTGGTAAGATGTTCAACCTATGCATCGCGATCTGTGGATCGAGACCCGGCATGTCTTCGTAGCTCCAGACGAAGACGTCGATATACTCCTTAGCCAGTTGGACTAAAGATTCTCGGTCTTCTCCTTCCAAGCTTTTGCTGATAAAGATGGGTTTAGAAGAAGACCCATCCCCGAGGTCGATCTGCTCGACTTCGTCTTCGGTGGGAGGTTCTCGTAACTCAAAACGAGACTCCCATTGTTCTCCTAGGCGTTGAGCCCAGGGTTCCTCTTTGAAGGGTTCCGGCGGTTGGTCTTCGCCTTCATCTTTCTGTGTAATACAACGGTCGGTTATGTCGATGATGCTTGAGCAGCATGTCTTATTGGGTGAAGGTTATGTTTGAGATAACTTCATCCGCACAATGACAGTGTGCACAAGTAGTTGGTAGGTCTTCAGGTTGCTTGACCTGACTGAGAAAGGATTCGGCATCCTTCAGAGCTTCGCAGAGAGCTTCTCGGGAGTCCTTGGAGAGACGCAGGAGCTCGAACAAAGACAAGCGTGCAGGAGTACTGGCCAGTTGTGCCAGAATGTCAAAATTGTGGGGCTTGGCTAGCCCCGAAGCATTTTTTTTCCGCAGAGGTCTGTCGAAACGGGCCTCCACTTGCTTTTGTTTATTGGCTGCTGAGGGCTTGGATGAACCCTCCTCAGGGATGGTGCCAGGAGGCACCACTTCGGCGGCAGCTTCACCGGGCTGGGAGTTCTGTTGTGCATGCGTCTGCACAGGAAGCGCCTCTTCCATTAAAGAAGAGACCGTACGGCAAGACTTGATCTTCCTGCCTTTTGCTTTGGAGGTAGGGCATACCTCCGGTTGAGTTACCTCGGACACGAGGTCGGGGTGAACCCAGAGGACCTCTCCTCGAGATGTGGTGAGTGGGACAAGTCCACTCACATTGTCACGGGTGGGTGGCAAATTCACCACCTCCATTGTCGCCTTAGGGATGGGGACGACGCCATCTTGTGTGGTAGTCGGCGGCAAGGTACCGAACTGAAGTGACACCACATTAGCTGACACCGTCTTCTCTTCGTAGTCGACGGAGATTACATCCGCATTGATCATGTGCTGGATGTAATTTTTGAGGACGTAGCAGTCCTTAGTCGGGTGTCCGATAAACCGATGGTAGTGACAGTACCACGGGTTGTCCACTTTCCCGACTTCATCAGGCCGCTTCGGGTCCGGAAGCTTGATCTTGTCACCCTGCTTCAGTATCTCAAAGAGTTGCAGGGTGTCGTCATCATTGAATGAATAAACCTCCTTGGGTCTTGGTGCCAGTGGAGGCTTTTGAGTAGGCGCAGATGCGCCCTTCGAGGCATTAACAGTCAATGCCTGTTTCCCCTTTGTTTCTCGTCCGGAGTTGTTGGTTGCAGACTTTTTTCCTTTATCGTCAAAGGCGGGGAAGCTAACACCCAGAAGACGTGCATTGGCCGCCTTCTTCTCTGCAGCTTCAGCTTCAATGATTAGGGAGCTCCAGTCGGGAGGGGGAGTAGAGTTAAGCCAGAGCTTTACTGCAGGCAGCATGTTCATACTGCAAGCGGAGAGAAACGCATGTTCTGGCATGCCTGGAGGTAGCCTGAAGCAGGCCTGACGGAAGCGTTCGATGAATGCCCGAACCGTTTCCTTGTCTTTCTGGCGTATCTCAATGAGAGACGCCATCGTCATGTCCTTCCCACCGTCGTAGAAGCGGTCGAGGAAGAGGCGTGTCAGGTCGTCGAAGGACGATATGGAATTATCGGGAAGGCTGCAGTACCAGTCATACGCCACCCCTTTCAGGGCCCCAACAAAGATGCTGGTGAGGAGCGCGTCCTCCTTCGGAAGATGCCCTGTCTACGACTGGAAGTACGTCAGGTACCGTCGTGGAGAGTCCTTCCCGTCATACGGCGTGAGTGTTTGTGGTTTATACTTTGGGGGATAAACCACCTTGTTCCACTCAAGGGGATAAGGCTGGGGAATGCCCATCTTCTGGCGCTCCTCCTGCCTGTTCTTGGACTCGAAGCGCTCCCGCAGATCTTTGATCATTTCGACCACGTCCTCCGTGGAGCTAGGAGTCGGGGAAGGAGGTACTACCTGGAGTGGAGCGTTTGAGGGCTCCGATGTCTGGGGTGCTTCTGTGTCTGAGGGTGTCCGCTGGAGGGGCACACTCGACTCTCCATTGGCTCCTGGGTCGGGACCATTTGAAGGTGTCCTGATCAAGGCCGACCGCATCTCAAATACTGCTTGAGTCAGTGCTTGCATTGAGGCAGAGAGGGTTTTGAGTCCTCCCTCTAGCGAGTCTATGCGCTGGACAATGTCCTGTGGTGGCGCATCAGCCTTAAGATCACCCCCGGTCATGTATACTGTCATGACACGGCCGGAAGTGGATGGATTAGTTGAGGCTTCGCTCTCAGCCTCGCTCTCATGTGGGGGAGTTACTTCTCCTGGTGTTTGGCCACCCCCAGCCACATTCTGGAGTTCGTCTTCGACAGGCGCATCTGCAAGGGCCTAACTGCCCTCAGCTCTGTCTTGAAGGGCCTCTTCGTTTTCAGCACTACCCCCGGCGGTGTCCTGGAGGACATCGTCATTTTGAGGGGCTTCAGGGAGGCCATCTTCGCCTTGATGAAGATCCGCCGCAGCTGTGCTTTGGACATCTTCGTCTTCGGAAGGAGGCTCGACAAGGGTCTGGCTATCCCCAGCTTCCTCCAAGGACTTTTTCCTCGACCGAGTGCCTTCGAACACTCCAGAGGTCGTGACAGCTGCCTTGGTTTTCCTCGGCTGGCTTTTGGATGAAGACGAGGAATTGGCAGTCGTCTTTCGGACAGATGAGGAATTGGAGATCACGTTGCATGACGCAATCTTTAGTTCCTCTTCTGCTGACACCTTCGTCCCAAGGCGATGTCGGAGGGGTGTCGATGATTGTAGCCGTTGGAAGACCGACTGCTTTGGCGGTACTGCCGCCTTGCAACAGCAGTTGATGGTGACCACTGCACAAGTGTGCCCCGTGAGAGGCGCATCGTGCTTGTTGGGTAACTCTCCTGACCGGCGCTTGTGAGTGATCACGTTGCGCAAGTCGTTGGAGGAGAGTGCTACCCTCACACCCCTCTCAGGCGCATGGCAGGGCCAAGCGCCGGGGTGGTCGGGTGAGTGCTGCGCCCCCTGATCTAATACCAAGCAGGCATCACGATCAGTAGTGGGGGAACCACAGCATTTGAAGTGACTTAAACGGACCTCAAACGCACAACCAGAGGAGGCGCGGGAGTTCAAGACCACTGAGTTTGCCTCTCTCGGCTTGGTTGTGCACGCAGTGAATGCGCCCAAGTGAGATGAGGACTTTGAAGGTCGACTCGTTGTCGGTGCGGGAGCACTTGAGTCAACCTTGTATAGCTTGCCATCGGCAGCGCGCGTAATTGTAAGCGCGTGCCTCTGGCCGGCTGCTGGCATAGCACGTTTGTGGCGCGTGGCCCGTGCCGCCTTGGAATTCTTCGTACCAGCCCGCTGGGGTGCATAGTACTCAGCATCCAAATTCTCCTCGCCGTTACAGCGAGTGAGTCTGTCGAAGACAGAGGCTCGTTGTGGCGCATCAGAAGTAATGCGCGGGGCATTGGCTGCGCCCCTGCTCCGTCGACGTATCTTTCTCGCCTGAGAAGAAGATGGCTGGGGAACGTGGTCAGCCGCACGCTTCCCCGAGAGATGCGCTGCATCAGCGGGCGCACCTTGACTGCTGAGGACGTCAGCAGAAAGGGAAGGCTAGACGGGCGCATCCCCTTCAACGGTGGTGCCCGAGACGTCGACTTTGCGCACCCAGACTGCGCGGGTCTTCTTCGGCTTCGACAGCCGCTTCGAAGGACTCGTACTTCCTTCAGAAATGAACTCCTCGTACGCCTGTTGATTGAGGCACACTACCAGCGTCTTGTGGGAGGAGCCCACCTTCACGTCGTCGGCCTGTGACACGACTTTCTCGGTAGAGGAGAAAGAGGTCCCCAGCAGAGTCGCCAGCTTGTTTGCCATTAAAATTGTTTTGATTGAAATCTTAATACAAACAGAACAGTGATACAATATAGGACTTAGATGTAGTCCTAGGAGTACACTTTTGTTTAAGCTGGGTCCTTAGTGCCAATGGAGCGAGTGGTAATGCGTTGACTCCGTTGACCGGCTGACGGCGGTTATCGGTTCTCTGAAGGTGTTGATTACTCTGGGTGCTGGAGCTTGCTGAGAGGAGGAAGACGTTGAGTGTCTAGAACTGCCTCTCCGGTGATTCTCTGTTGTGGATTCTCTGTGAGTTTTATGTTCTGAGTCTCCGTGTGTGTGTGAAGGGGATGATCCTTCTATTTATAGTTTTGCAGGCTGGCTGCTCATGCGCGCATGTAGGATGCGCCGGTGTGGGGACGCCACGTGAAGGTTGCTGATGGAGGCGCATGGATGCTGCGCCCTGATCGAGGGGGGAGAACTCTTCATACTGCTGTTGTGAGCCGGCACGTAGCAGAAGAGAAGATCTTTTCGTTGCTGAAATCTTGGACGAGTTGAGTCAAAAGACACGTGTCGTCGACTCATGGTTCGAAGATCTCGGATTTGGTGGAGAGGAGTGATCTGGTGGGCTGCGCCTTGGATTGGGCGCAGGAGGAGGCTGCGGCTTATAACCTTTAGGAGTTACAAACCATTTGGGGCGCATGGCTTTTGAGGCGCATGCAGGTGACTTTCCTTCTGTCTTTCGGGATCAGAGATCAGTCTGGGGCGCATGGCTTTTGAGGCGCATGCTGGTTTGGACGCATGGCCGTAGAGGCGCATGCGGGTGTGGACGCATGGCCGTAGAGGCGCATGCGGGTGGGGACGCATGGCCGTAGAGGCGCATGCGGGTGGCCACGTGGCAGTAGCCGTCGGAATAGAGTCATGATGATGCTGACGTTGCCGACGCTTCGTTTTCTGAATAAAGCTGTCAACTGTTCAGGCTTTGGGAGGCGTGCTGCCAACTCTGTCAGTTCAGCATTTAATGTTGGTGACGTTCGATGGACAGCTGAGTGGGCGCGTCGGTTGGCGTTCCACTCGGTATGGAGATGTGAGGGGGGCGCATCCTCTATAATGCGCCGAGTACTGTAGGGCGCGTCTGTATGATGCGCCTGATGCCGAAGGGCGCGTCCGTGTGATGCGCTGTCTGGCTGGCGCATCGGACATGTCTTTTAATGATGCGGCTGTCTCGCTCTTCGAGTGCTATAAATAGCTGTTTGGCTGAATTCGAGGCGTCCGGTTCATCCATTTAATGTAAATTCATTGCACGGAATTTGGAGGGCCATCCACTTGGCGCGTAGTTTGATCTGCCCGGCCTATAAATAGTGGTATGGAGAGAAGATTTGCTTCTCATTCCCTCATGTACTTCCCATATGAACTTGAACATACGGGTGCATTCTGCTGACGAAGTGCTCCCGAGGGTGAAGATGAGACGCTGTGTTGTCTTTGATGCACTTGAAGGTGACTGTTACATCCAAAAGACGGAGTCGAGGGCTTCTGAGGCAGGCGGAAGGTGCCTGTTGCATCCAAAGATAAGGATGCTCGAGCCTCGTCTCCGTTATTCCGGAAGAGCCGTAGATCGGAATGGCGGTGCAAGGCTCTCTCTTCCTGCAAAGTGGGGTTTCCCCACTTTGATCGTGTCGAAAGCTGCTCCTTTAGCCGTGGTTTCGATCACGGTCTTCCTTCGGCTTTGGAGGCTCTTTCGAAGCCTCTCCTGGCCACAGCATTTGCGGTGCTCTTCTCTTCCTTGGTTCCAGCCAGAGGGTTAAATGCTTTATGTCGAAGCATTTATCGGGCGAGCCTGGTTGGAAGAGCGGCACATAACTGGGCTCTGCTCGGCCAGGTGAGCCTGGCTGGAAGAATTTGGCTGAAGGGATGCACATAACTGAGGTGCTGAAGAGATGATGGGATGCGCCTGGATGGGGGCGCATGATATCTGCTGCGCCTCACTGGTGGCGCATAGTGATGCTGCGCCTATCTGGAGACGCATGGTGGCTGCTGCGCTTATCTGAAGGCGCATGATGGCCGCTGGCTGTAGACTTAGGCTCTTTCCTTTGTAGAAATTCTCCTTTGTACAACCTTTTCTAGACATGTAATAGACTTTTATATATAAATAAAAAGTCCTTCTTCAAATGTCTATAGTTATTGACTTTGCTGTGAAGTTCTTCATGTGAGTTCTGGCGCATGTAGTGTCTGGCGCATGGGCTTTCTGGTTGTGAAATTCCATGCTTCTACAGTGTCGTGTCGAGTGAGCACGAGGCTCTGCACTGGGTCGGGACTGACAGTTTCAGTCGGGTTTAAGTGTCACTGATACGCAGTTTTATCTAGGACACGTGGACACTTGGACTCAGTGCAGAAACCTAGACACGAGGACCTATCCTAGGCGAACCTAGGTTGGTGACCTCGAGACACGAAGTGCACTGTGTCGAGTGCACGACACGCGTGCACTCGTGCACGAGGCAGTGTGCAGAACCGTGCCTGTGTTGCACTGTTTTGTGTCTTAAATCGTTTGGACACGTTTGTGTCCTCTTGCTTGGACACAAACACATTGTAGGACACATGTATACTGTATATTTTAATTACCAACCCTTAGTTTCATATTTTAGTTTGAATTCAAATCATATTTATCATTTACCCAAATTTCTGAAAACAGTGTATTAATTCCTGAATTTCCAATTTTGAAAAGTAACTTTTGGCAATCAATTAAACCTATCTAAATGCTGTTAATGTTTAGTTTTAGTCCCTAATACTATGCTCCTATATGTTATCTAACTGTGTGTCGATTTGTGTATTGATTGGTGTCCTTTTGTGTTTTGAATGGGGGTTTTGAAGTGAGGGCTATCAACTGAAATTTGGGTTTGTACACATGAATTAAATTCCTTCTTTTCCTTTACTGTCCAATACATGAACTGATTTTCCTTTCCTTCTATTTCCTGTATAGTCCAGTAGGGGCTGCCCTCACTCACTCTCCATACACACACACATCCCTCACTCAATGACACACACACCACAGGTTTTAAGAGACTCATACACTGTTGTGCACACCACAGTGACCCCCCCCTCACACACATTGTTTTATGACACACTCTAGTCCTAACACACACATAGACCTTGACACACACACACACACACAGTCACACTCTCACACCACTGTTTAAACACACATACCACACACACACATGCCCTCTCTCTAAACACATATGTATGTATATATATATATATTATAATGTATAAAAAAAAATATATATATTATAATGTATATGTATATGTATATATATATATATATCTATATATATGTAAATAATGTATTATGTATATATATTATATGAATATCTATATAAGTATAATATGTGTAATGTGTTTTGTATAGGCCTATAGGTATGTAAATGCATATTAGTATCTATAGAGTCATATAGTGATGTAGGTATATATTATATGTGAGTTCTATATAGTGTAATGTATATATATGTATATGTATATTAGGTAATGTGTATGTATCCATGTATATGGCTACCCTATGTGTATAGACTTGTAGTGACTTGGTTTGAGTTGTGGTGTGTACTAGCTAGTATAGGTTGTAAGGACTTGGTATGCTAGCATAAGCTAGTTTAGCCTTGTTTAGACTAATATGGACTAGTTAGGCCTAGAATAGACTATTTAGACTTGTTGACCTGTTTGACCATAGTTGACTTGGGTTTGACTTCTTGGTTGACCAAGGTTGACCAAGAGTTGACTTTGGCCTAGATTGACCTAGATTCATTTAGAATACATTAAATTGTATCTTGTTATCATTTTAGACTTGTTGTGACTTGTACTGCTCTGATTAGGAGCCAGACACCTCTCCTCAGAAAGTACATTTCATCCGGACACTCAGATACCAGGCAAGTACATTCTCTGATCATTTCATATCCTGCTTAGAATTATTTTCTGCATTAAATTACTTTACTTGTTACTGTCACATTGGTCACACGGATTGGTACTATACGGATCCCTTCTTGAGATGTTACCCCTTCAGGGAGCATCGGGTACTATATGTTCTGTGCGTTTCACTTACATAGCGTATCTCTTTGCTTCATTGGTTCATTGATCACTTGTGACATATACTCTTATGATCACAGAGTCTTCCTTGAATCCTTATCCCATATATTGGGTTTCCTAGAATCCCCATTTATGGGACATCCATGTATCACCCTTCGGGGGCCTTTGTATGGAATCATAACATAACCTGGCTGGATCCTTGTGTATTGATTGGGGGTACGGGGGAGTAGAAGTAGACATGTGGATAATACCCAAGTAGTATCTCATCAAAATCATTCTATAGTGTCTCATCAGAATCATCCTATGCCATTTACATGTCTATATTGTACTCTGACTCACTAGCCACTGTTAGTTCCTTATTATAGTAGATATTTCTGTTACAGTTCTCTCTCTGTTTACATACTGCATTTCTTTCAGCCTGTATCTTACTTTACTGCATGATTATATTTTCTAACCTGCTATGAACTGTTGAGATGTATTGTGCTCGCTTCTGTCATGACTGGACCTGTTGAAAATATTACAGAGGACGAGGAGGAGGCCTGTGTGGATACCTTCTTCGGGACAGCCCTAGACGACACTTGCGAGCTGGACTCTCAGGAGGACCCAGCTCTAGCTGAGGACATTACCCCTATTGCCTAGACTAGCTTAGTTAGGCCTTATCTTATTTTATGTTGTCTTGAGACTGTTTAGCTAGACTTTACTTCTGTTCAGAGATTTTGAGTTGTATATATTCTTTCATATTCAGTAGCTGAGATTTGTACTCTGGGTATTTGCTGGGATATTATCTTACACTATTTTATCATCTGTATTTCCTTGAGTTCTATATCATATCGTGCTATCTCTTCCTTAGTTATGATTGAGTTTATTTTACTGCTATGTCACCCCCATTCGGGGAGTATAAACTACTTAGTATATTATTGCTAGATGTTGTGACTTAGGACAGCGTTCTACCGCCGACACTGCGGCATAGGCTGGGCGTACCCACGTCTCGTGCCCTTACTCTAGGGTGCGGGTCGTGACATAGGGAGAGCATTTATCACATAATCCCATAAATCAAAATCTATGGACTTCAGATAAATGCTCATCCTAAACTTCCAATAGTTATAGTTGGTTCCATCAAATAGGGAAGGCCTATTTGTGGAGTGTCCCTCATTGTGGAAGGTGTTGATGCTAGGGTTAGTGGCCATGGATCACTCTAAGGGTGTAAATCCAAATCAAAGAACAAAGCTCTGATACCAATTGTAGAACCTTAGAGGGGGTGAATAGGGAAATAAAAAATAACTTAAGCGCAAGAAGCAATATACGTCAAATAAAAAGAGAGAGTAAGAAGATCAAACACAAGATGTATCCTGATATCTTCGCTAGAGGCAATCCAGTCCCGAAACTCTCTCCGGCTTAAATCTACTATTTAATAAAATAGTACACACAAGTTTGGATCCGAAGAACTCGCCAACTTCAACACGAGTTTGGATCCGAAGAACTCGCCAACTTCAACACACGAGTTTTCATACGAAGGCTCGCCAGCTTAAAAGAAATGAGAAGAGAACTTGTTGATCTTCTAACACTTGATGATCAAAATTTACAACTCTTAAATACTCTAGCACTTTGGGAGAGGATGACAATTAAAAGCTTGGTAGAGTATTAATGGTGGATCTCTTGGTTGTATGGAAAATTTATGGCAAGAGTGGATAAACCTTCAAGAAGAAAGAAGGCTTGCATTTATAAAGAATCCAAGAGTAGATAGCATTCAATGCTCCTGGATACAGGCTGACCGGTATACCGTCGGCATGGACCGGCATGCCGGTCGAACAGTAACAGTCATAATTATATCCGTTGGGAGCATTTAATGGTCGCCATTAATGCTACTGTTTGCCATTCAAAAATCAAATTTTGTAACCCGGTATACCATCGGTATGCCGCGGTATGCCGTCGGTATACCGATGTTTGTCACAGAACATTTTGTGATAAACAAAACGGTCCACCGTCGGTATGCGGAGCATACCGTCGGTATGCCAATGTTTGTCACAGAATGTTTTATGGCTCACAAAATGGTATAACGCCGGTATGCCGGAGTATACTTTAGGTATGCCGATAATTATCACATAACGTTTTTGAGGCAAACAAAACGGTATACCGTCGGTATGCCGGAGCATACCGCGGTATGCCGATGTTTGTCACAGAACGTTTTGTGGTCCACAAAACGGTATACCGCCGGTATATCGGAGCATACCGTCGGTATGCCGGAGCATACCGTCGGTATGCCGACATTTCTCATAGAAAGTTTTGTGGTCAATAAAACGGAATACCGTCGGTATGCCGGAGCATACCGCCGGTATGCCGTTCTATAAGATATTAATTTTTGACTGCAGAATTTGAAAGCTTTTAGTTTTGTCGTCCAACCTTAAGTGTTTACAAAAAGACCTAGACCTTGTAAAGACTCGAAATCTTGAAGTGTAGAGAGCCGTCTTTTCAAGGAACGCCGGTCTTTGCTTCAGTCTTTAAGGCAATGGTTGGTAATCTTGAATGGACAGACTTAATGTAGTAGAGCGTCTGAATTGATGTCAATCTGATAAACAGAGAAAACTAAACTATGAAGATGTTGTTAATATTATCAAAATAAAATGTGCCAACATACAAGAGTTAAGTTATGCTACTAATTTGGAACATTCTAAGTCGGCAGATTACCCGAAAAAGCTAGTTTTGACCTATAATATTTTGACCAGATTTAAGTTGCTAAATTCGTGGAAAATACTTAAAAATCCTAATTTTTATATATGAACACACATAAAATTCAGTTTCAAAAATAACCACCAATAACTTATAGTTCCTTCACAACGGGGTTAAATTTGATCCTATCGAAGCATGAATATTTCGACTATAAATCATGAAACTTTTATGGATAAAACTAAATATCAAAAGGTACCAAAATACTATTTTTAAAGATTTAATAATAGAATTTCTATAGAATTATAACATAGGTTTGAGATGAAAACAATTAGGATTTCTTACCAAAAGTCCTTACTAGTTGGGTTGTGGAGGCTTCTCCTTACCAAAGCTCCCACCTTTACTGCTATCCTTGCTTGCTAATCCTCTCTTAATGAGTTTGGAGGAGTTGGCAATGACTCTAGATAGTTGGATGGAGAAGATGGAATTTTTAGGTTTGTTTGGTGGAGTTTGGATGGAAGAAAGATGAAAGAAGGAGTTTTTATGGAGGAGAAAGAATTGTATGATGGAGGGGATGAAGATAATGGGTTTGGATGGAGGAGGCGCTGCCAAAATTTGGAGAGGAAGAGGGGGTTGGTCGGCTATGGAGAGGAAGAGGAAGGGAGAATTAAGTTAGGGTTTGGGTTTGGCTAAAAGTAGGTATATATATAGGCTTTTTGGGTTGCTTGCTTGTAGTATAATAGAAACCTATTCCTAATGAGATGTTGGCTGATTATACACGGGGGAGGGCTGTTTTGGTCAGCCAAGGGTGGCCCCCTTTGATTTGTTTGGGTTGTTGGTGAGTTGGCTAATTGATTGATTGAGGATTTAAATAAATATTTTCTAATATGGGACTAATTAGATTTCTATATATAAATGAAATCCAAATCTGAATAAATATTAAATATATATGGTTATTTTATTTTAATGTCCAACATGCCTCATAGGTTTGGATTTGGCTTGGAAGAGGTTCGAAAAGGTTTGCTGCAACGGGTCTCCTAAAAAGTCATAAAGACTTTATTAACTAATTAATTAAATAAAAGTATGACTTGTGCCATAGTTTGAATTTAACATGCAAGAGACTACAATATGATCATGACATTCGTAATATGGCTGGGATACTAGTTAAAGCACACAAGTACACCATCCGTCACATAGTCGTCTTGTACTCCAAATCTTAACCATGGCTAAGGTCATCTATATAATAACTATTTAATAAAAAATATTCATAAATTCCATAAATTATATTAATTAAATAAATAATAAAAAAATAATTCAAAAATTCAGAGGTGTTACATTCTACCCCCCTTAAAAGAATTTTATCCTCGAAATTAAAATAAATTACTAAGGTAAAGAAAAAACATGTATGTAGTTCTAAGATGTCTCTAAAGTGTGCATTGTCTCTATGGTTATTCCTAAGCAAACATGCCCCAAACTAGCGTAAACTAATAATCTACTTCTATTATTAACACAAAATTAAGTTATTACCTTCCGTTGCCTCTTGTGTCGTTGTTCCGTCTTCAATCCTCATGGCAAAGGCTTGTCTTGGTCGTTATGCTCCTGCCTGCAGTCTAGCTTATACAAACTGCTTCGCCTGGTCGGGAAGCGGTCCACGGATACCCTCCCTCAAACACAAGGGTTGTCTTTCTAGAATAGGTGAAGAAATAAAATAATAGAGAGTTCAAGGATTAAATACAATTATGGGGTTTCAAAGGTGACTGAATAGTTCGGAAAAAGAGAGTTACTAAGGCATTTGTGGATAGATCCTAGAGGACAAGTGTTTGTTAACTATATCTCGATCCACATAAAATAACCATAAGAAGAGCGAACCAAGTGCACTAGGTTGATCAGACCATAATACACTGATTCTAAATAGAAAATATGTTAGTGGGCGTCCCCAATAAAACATATGTCCTGAACAAGCTCGATAAAGAATAAGCTTGCAAAAATAGGCTATAATAGCAGCATCAGTCAAGATAGTCAAATAATATAAGTACGCAAGAATATGATTTGAAAGAAAGCACAAGTAGTTCAAGTTCATCAAGGTCTAAGACTCGTCCGGTGTTTGTATCTCTACAGTTTCCTACTATCATTTTGTCTAAGGGTTTGGTCGTCCAATTGGGGTATGGGCCTCTAAGACTCTAGAGTCTAGGTAAGCCTATCCTTCTACACTATCTTATATTCAATGTCATTCAGCTATACTTCATTAATTGGGTCATAAGGACATTGGAAGCTACTTGGTGATGCTTTCTACCCAACTTTCGAGAGTTTTAACTAATAGTGTAACTGAATTAATAAAGTATATATATATACCTATGATGAGTCATCTTCCTAAATTCTATCGTACGAGAAATAAGGCTCGCGATTGGAAAGGAATCAAGCAAGATGCAATTCAAGGCAATCAAACGAGAGTTCGAAAATGGAATCAAAGAAGGAGATCAAGAATGTGGATGAGTTTCTATGGTTCCTTTCTATCCTATTTGCAGGCTCATGTCGGTACAGTAACATAACCGAAGTGATTAATTATAGACCTGCATGGGCCACCACAAAAACATGTAATGCCACAGCCCCAAAATACGTATAGGACCAGTATACGGTACATGCCAGCAGCACTTCACCAGTGGGCCAAATCTCATAATAAGCCTACTAGCGAAATGCTTAAGCTGTAAATCATGTTAATAACCCAGAATATAATACAAGTCACAGGTACACAGCTAATTATCCACACAGAAAATGAGACACGAGATATCAAGTCCAATAAAATAATACTACGAGAAAGACCTGTCCAACATGAAATAGAAATAATAACTGTGCAGGTAAGACATCCAAAACCACAGTATAAAGAATGAATAATCAATTACATGTTCACTGAGAAAAAATAATGTATCAAGTCTAAAATAAAGAGACATGTCTCAAGAGAAGTCCTCGGCCACTATCTCATCCTCCTACGAAGGTACGTCACCTGTCTCCACTCTAGAACCATAAACCTCGGAAAGTCCTCCTCCCTAACTAAGCCCGGAGAGATAACCCGGTCCTCAGGGGACTAGCAAGACACATAATATACAGCCTACTTTAACAGTTTTAACATGCAAAGAAAGGGTATAAAATTATAGAAGAAATAAAGACTGCAGAGTAGTATAAGATGAAAATATAAGGAAGTGGCATGCCGTCGAGAATCGTGATGATAAATATGACTACGAGTAAATCGGAGTAAATCGCAGCTCAGTGGGGGCTCACGACCCTATAGATCATAGCTCAGTGGGGACTCACACCTACAGTAAGTCTCTATCGTAGCTCAGTGGGGGATCCAACAGAGAGTGGTCAAGTATAGTCATTGTCTATCACAAGGTCCTCGCCTAGAACTACGAGTCAACTCAAGGTAAGTCAAGTCAATAAGTCAACAAGTCAAGTCCAGCTCAATCATGTCAAAGGGACACGACAGAGGCTAAGCAATACCAATACTAGACATGAACACGAAAGAATAATATGGCGAGTAACATGAGAAATAAAGAGCAACCATGTATGTGCATGTAGAACTAGAAAAAAACCATGATATGAAGCGGGAGAGAAATATGTAACAAGTGAGACATAAAAGAATAACAGTATAGAAAAAGCATGTAAGTACTGTAAAGTTTGGCAAGGTGTACTAGCCTGGTTCCGTGATGTTAGGTTAAAGTTTCGCTCCCGTCCACGCCTCCGGATTCCAATGCTCCTAAATAATTTATTTAACTACTTATGGAACTTATACAAAAATTAATTAAATAAATTAGTGTTTTAAACTACTTTAACTATATTCAAATATCTTGTAGGACTACTTAAATTGTATAACAAACATACGTGTCCAACGAGACCTCCGAACACAGTTTTAGGATTTTCGACATTCCAATTAATCGGTTATGACCCTACGTCAATAACACACTTAAAAATTATAGAAAATTCCTAAAAATAATATTTAAAACTATTTTCTACAGTATTAACTCTGAATTTCTAGAATTACGATTTATAAAGAATTATGTGAGTAGTTGACTAATACGTCAGCTAGTTTACTTAAAACTCGTCCTTAACATGACCAATTACTCAAAATTGTTAAAATATACAAAAATATATTTTATATAGAATTTAAATTACATTATATCTAGAATTGAATACAAGAGTTAAGTTATACTACTAATTTAGAAAATTCTAAGTCGGCAGATTACCCGAGAAAGCTAGTTTTGACCTATAATGTTTTCGACCAGATTTGAGTTGCTAAATTCGTGGAAAAATAATAAAAATCTAATTTCTATTTATGAACACAAATAAAATTCAGTTCCGAAAACTACCACCAATAACTTATAGTTCCTTCACAACGGGATTAAATTTGATCTACCGAAGCATGAATATTACGACTATAAATCATGTAACTTTTATGGGTAAAAATACATAAAAAAAGTACCAAAATACTATTTTTAGATATTTAATAATATAATTTCTACAGAAATATAGCATAGATTTGAGATAAAATAAATTAGAATTTCTTACGAAAAGTCCTTGCTAGTTGGGTTGTGGAGGCTTCTCCTTGCCAAAGCTCCCATCTTTATTGTTATCCTTGTTGCTAATCCTTTCTTGATGAGTTTGGAGGAGTTGGTAATGACTCTAGATAGTTGGATGGAGAAGATGGAGTTTCTAGGGTCTGTTTGGTGGAGTTTGAATGGAAGAAAGATGAAAGAAGAAGTTTTTATGGAGGAGAAAGAATGTATGATGGAGGGGATAAGATGATGGGTTTGGATGGAGGAGGTTCTGCCAAAATTTGGAGAGGGAGAGAGGATTGGTCGGATATGGAAGAGAGAAGAGGGGAGAATTAAGTTAGAGTTTGGGTTTGGCAAAAAGTAGGTATACATGAACTTTTTGGGTTGTATGCATGTAGTATAATAGAAAACCTATTTCTAATGGGATGTTAGCTGAATATACATGGGGGAGGGCTATTTTGGTCAGCCAAAGTTGCCCCTTTGATTTGTTTGGGTTGTTGGTGAGTTGGCTAATTGATTGATTGAGGATTTAAATAAACATTTCCTAATATGGGACTAATTAGATTTCTATATATAAATGCATTCCAAATTTGAATAAATATTAAATATATATGGTTATTAATTTATTTTAATGCCCAACATGCCTACATAGGTTTGGGTTTGGTTTGGGAGAGGTTTGGGAAGGTTTGGTGCAACCGGGTCTCCTAAAAAGTCATAAAGACTTTATTAACTAATAATTAAATAAAAGTATGACTTGTGCCATAATTTGAATCGTTAACATGCAAGAGACTACAATATGACCATGACATTCCGAACATGGCTAGGAAACTAGTTAAAGCACACAAGTAAATTATCAGTGTCATAATTCTTAGTCGTCTGTACTCCAAATCTTAACAATGGTTACGGTTATCTATAATAATAACTATTTAATCAAAAATATTCATAAATTATAAAATCCTATTTAAATCAATTAAATAATAAAAAATAATTCCAAAAATTCAGGGGTATTACAGCATGCAACTTCAAAACTCACTCCTCATGAACTATGGTTCAAAGTTAGACCCAACTTGAATGCATTCGAGGTGGGGGTGTCTGGAATATATGAAGCTTTTGCATTTGAAGATTCAGAAGCTGGGAACAAGGACTATGAAGACTATATTCTTGGGTTATACAGATAAGAGTGATGCTCGGAGGTTCCTTGACAGTGAGTCAAATTATATCAGTGAATCTCGCGATACAGAATTTTTGAAGATAAATTTGTAAGGTACAATAACTTTGTTCTCATAGACATTTCGGAGAACAATGTGAGTGAGTAGGAGGCTCAAGTTCCTTATGAAGAGGTAGTCCAAGAAGATGTTGTTGCAGAAACAACTATTGAATGAGAACTCGCAGAACCTGTATCTAAGCGAGTTAAGAGACAGAAGGACTTCAAAAAATATTTCATCACCTATCATGTAAAAGTAGATCCGCTTACCTATGATGAGGCGATGAAGACCAGAGATGCTATCTTCTGGAAGGAGGCTATTAATGATGAGTGCGACTCGATAACCTCCAACAATACGTGGGTGTTGGTCAATCTTCCTGAAGGAGAAAAACCAAGAAGTTGTAAATGGATCTTCAAGAAGCAGATGAAGGCCGATGGAACTGTTGACAAGTTCAAGACAAGGTTAGTTGCCAAGGGGTTTTCTCAAAAGCAGGAGATCGATTATTTTGATACATATGCTCCAGTTGTGCGGATGATGACCATCAGGATGTTAATTGATCTAAGCGCAATTCATAAGCTGGTATTTCATCAGATGGATGTTAAGATCGCTTTTCTAAATGGTGAATTGATCAAAGAGATCTACATGCAACAACTAGAAGGATTTGTCATCAAGGGCGTCAAAGATAAAGTTTGCATGTTGGTAAAATCTCTGTATGGTCTGAAGTAAGCTCCCAAGATGTGGCATGAGAAGTTTGATAAAGTCATAAGATCAAACGACTACAGGGTCAGCGAGACGGACAAATGTGTGTACACAAGTTTACTGATGGGAGTGGAGTTGTCGTTTGTCTGTACATGGACGACATGCTGATATTGGGTATAGATCTAGCAAGTATCACTGAGAGAAAGAAGTTCCTCCCATCTAAGTTCAGCATGAAGGACTTAGGGAAAGCTGATGTTATCCTGGGGATAAAGATCATCCAGATGAAAACTGGAGTGGCATTTTCACAGTCTTTTTATCGAGAAGATGCTCATATGCTATGGATATCTGGATATTCCAGGGATCAATGCGCCTTATAGGTGTGACAAGAAGCTGAAGCCAAATTCAAGGGAAAGCGTCAGGCATTTGCAGTATTCAAGCGTCATCGGGAGTTTGATGTATGTGACTACTGCCACAAGGCCTGACATAGCTTTTGTCATGGGAATGCTGAGTCGGTTCATGAGCAATCCAAGTATAGGGCACTGGAAAGCTATGAAGAGGGTTATGAGATACCTCAAAAGTACTCAAAAGTATGTACTGTACTACTGTGGAGATCCAAAAGTAGTAGAAGACTTCAACGATGCAAGATGGAGCTCAGAATTAGAGAGTAAGAGGTCCATAGGAGGGTATGTTTTCTCCATGGATGGAGCTGCTATATCGTGAAAGTGGAAAAAGTAGACTATGTTGTCTTACTCTTCTTTGAAATCTGAGTTCTATGCACTGGCGGCAATAGCGTATAGTTGAATGGCTTTGAGAGCTCATGTATGATCTTCTAATGGTTGGTACACAGATACCGATGGTACCGATATACTGCGACAACCAGACGACTACAGCGGTGTGTCATCGAATGACCTCTTCAATGGTAAGAAGAGGACTGTGCATCTAAGGCACAGGGCGATAAAAATCTTATTAAAAGAGGAGTCATTGCCGTAGTGGATGTTCGGAGTCAGGAGAATCTAGCAGATCCATTCACCAAAGATCTCAAGCGCCAGCTGGTGGAAGACACAGCAGGTAAGATGGGCTTGAAGACACTCTGATATTGTGTCTTTATAATTCTACTACAAAGCTTTATGCTATTAGTTCATAGAAAATCTACTAGGCATCTAGCCTTTTAGTTCAAAGAAGGACCATTGAATGGAAGAATATTAGGAATAGTGGGCAGTCCTTTGGGATGTTGCGGGGTTAAGAACCCAGAACCACTATTATCTACTGATTGTTCTTTACAATGAACAAAGTCTATAGAAGGATGGCGTAGAAGTCTTAATGAGTTCTCAGACATCTTAGATGTCTGGCGTGCTTTATAGGAAGCACGGGTAACACAACACTACAAAGAAGTGTAGTAGTCCATGCTACAGTGGGGCGAAACCACATGAGGTACCTAGTGAGGGTAAAGCCTCAGCTTCTGACAAAGTCACCTCGGCGAGCACTGTATATAGGCAAGATGGCTAATGCTGTATGATAAAGAGTGTTAGACAGCACTATAAAGAGGTTGGGCCTCATGTTAGTGGGTGACACCACATAAGGAAGTATCATGGCTTTGCAAGCCATGTCACGACGGCACAACACAATAAGGAAGTAAAAGGCTTCATGCTGGGTAGTTTGGCACTACAAAGAGGCTGGGCCTCATGCTACAGGTGGTATGACACCACATAAGACAGGGTCTCGGCTTCGGGCCTTGTCATAGCTTTGTAGCACCGTAAGGAAGCAAAATGCTTAATGCCAAAGACTCTTTAAAAGAACTCACCTAAAATGTATGGATAGAGATGTAGGTCGTCTTGAAAATATTATAGGCACCCAAGATATACACCGAAACTAGGCTGGCACAAGGCCTTTAATGTGCAGCCAGAAGCGCAGTTGACGTCATTATGTGAGTGAAAGAATTATAGTTGTGGTGCAGAATTCAAGGCTTAGTCCATTCTTGTATTATGCTGTCATTTAACCCGTACGGGAAGATTCAAGTCGTAGCGACATCTATCCTAATACATGATGAACAGTCTATAGGGAACGTTTAAACCATATATAGAGATATATGGGGATCGTTGGTGTTTTTGCTTGTTGGTGTTTTGCTTTAGAAACTAGAAAGATAGTCCTACATTGGAAAAACCAAATAGATGGTATCTCTATATAAAGCTTTGCTTGTGTTGAGAGATCACATGAAATGTGGAGAAGCTCATGGGTGCCATGTGGGGGCCTTTTTATAGTGAAAAGAAGGCTAAAACCAGCATAAAGCATTAATGCATTTTGTCATGCTCATGGGATAATTTCCCTATGGAGCTAAGCCCCAAAGGGGCTTAGCGACTCGGACTCGGACTTGGGCTCAATGGCGCAAAGTGGCACTTTTTTGGCATATTTTGCACTTAGCACGTCAACATCGATGCTGCGCGCATGTGCTGCGCACGTGCGCTGTTACGGTACTGAGCCGCTGTATGGCTATACGGCACGCAGGTGCTGCGGAACTTGACTGTGCGCTGCTACGGTACTATGCAGCTTTGCGGCTATGCGTCGGCTGACGGGCTAAGTGGGCTAAAGGGAGCAGGCGGTTCATAATGTGACTGATTGGAAGATTTAAGCGGTTATGGAAAGATTGGGTTAATTGATCACATCCAAATTTTGTGGGATTTAAATTTTATTCATTCAAATCTTTCCATTATTTGCTCCTATCTTTTTACAATCAGTTACGGCCAGGATTAGGATTAGGATTTCGGCCCTTCTCTATTAATACCCTCTTCATGCCTTTATTAAGTAACTATGCCAAAATTAAGTGACGAAGAGAGTTGTGCTGCTACTGCCATTAGAGTTCTTCAGTTCGTGAAAGGAGGTGACAGCGAGCATTCCAGAGGTTCTTTCGAACTTGCTGATTTCTGGAAGCAGATCGCAATAGGACAATTCTTGCTTTGAGCGACGGTGATCTTTATCAACCCAACAAAGTCGTTGCGTCAACTTCGGTTAAGGACGAATCCTTATCTTCGTTGCGTCAACTTCGGTTAAGAACGAATATTCATCTTCGTTGCATCAACTTCGGTTGAGAACGAGTTTTAATCTCTCTCTTAGGAGAACGAATTTTTATTCTCTCTGGAAGTACGAGATCGAGATTTTATTTAACGATCTTTTTCGGGAATAACAGGGTCTTGGGCTACGCTTATGACATCCTCTTGGGTAAGTTATCTCAAAGAAACCTAATCTTTCGCTTAAGGACTTCCTAAACTCGTAATGACTCTTGAGACTACTGGGTAACCCTCTAAAACACACTACTAGAGGGAGCTCTAGACATCTATGTCACAACATAGGCGTCATACAATCCCTGTCTTCCATAGCTCGTCGTCAGACGAAGCGGAGAGGGGGGTGAGGAACTATCCCCTCACTTTGTACAACAACTTATTATTTCGTTGCCTTACGGAGTCTAAGATACTCCTATATTAATATCTTGATAAGCTTACTAATATCTACTCGTCATACATTTAATTACTAATATCTACACATAAAGCATATATGAAGCTAGTTGGATATTTCTAAGACAAGCAAATAAAAAAAATTACTTTAGTTTTTTTAATACAAAGATGTTGGATGCCCTATAGTCGATGAACTTTCCATTCTTAATATGGATGGCCAGAAATATGGTCACCATAGTAGCATCATGTCCCTTCTCCACTTGAAAAAATATTAGTTATTATACTTAAACAAATATATCATAAATTAAATAAATATATTGTAAATTAAATAGAAGAACAACATATGACAAAATGCTCTGTCATTAGGATCGATCTGCCACACGATTTGTTGGCGTTCTTCCTAGCCGTTGCCTTAGCTTTCTCCAATTTCTCCTTGTATTTGTCTTCATAAAACTAGATCTCACTATAGTCCACTGATCAAGCATGATCCACCCTTGGGTTGGCTTTCCCATAGGATCTCGATCCTTCTAATCACCAATTGCATCTCAGATCAGCTTTGTGACAACTAAAGGTAAAATGCTTGTAATCTTCTCGTCTTATTATGGTGGCCAATAAATTTTTTTATAAAACAAAAGATAATAATATATTAGGTTACATTATGATTAATGAAAACTACATTAAAAGTCGCTAAATTGTAATAAAAATTAAATTTACAACCTTGAATTGATCGAACCACCATATCTTCTTTTCCTTTGGAGCATTACCATAGTTCAACCAATAACCACCATAGTCAGCTTTAGAAATTTGTCCAGTGTCTGCTAGATAGTCGACTGTCGAACTATACCTATACAAAGATAATTACATTTAAAACACAAGTAAATATTATGAGAATCCAAGAAAGTATATCACAAATTTCGTATGTATTCGACGTAGAAGTAACCTATGTAACTTACTTTATAGGCTCGTCAGGCCAGATCTTCACCTTTACCTCACCACGAGGCGTCAAATGAGGATCACTATATCATCTTCATCCAACGTTGTAACATTATCCTTCTTCTCGTCGGTGATGGAATTGCTGGTCATAGGAGTAATACGAGGATCGCTAGACTAATGAGAAGTCAGTTGTGTGGAATTGCTGGTCATATGAGAAATACGAGGAACGCTAGACTCAAGAGCAGTTCGATGTATGAAGCTGCTAGTACCCGAAGTAGTACGAGGTGAGGATGATGGAGTATGAGTAGATTGAGGTCGGTACAAAGGAGTAGTAGAAGGTGAGGGCGTCGATTCACTATTCAAGGGCAAAGGAACTCGTGTAAGGGTCACCATAAGATTGATTTGTGTCATCCCATCATAGCTGAGAACAATATATATATATATATATATATATTTATATATATTATATATATATATATATTCAATGGCGAAGGAACTCGTGTAAGAATGATTTGTGTCGTCCTGTCATATCTGCGAAATATATATATATATATATATATATATATATAATTTATATATATATATATATATATATATATATATAATAACGTAGGACTAAGTACGTAGACATGCCAGCTGTATACATACAAAGTATAATCCAATATATGAAATTCTCTTATGTATACATAAGCTGTAAATGCAGTAATCCAAGGCTAAAATCTCATCCACAAAATAAAGGAATAAAAGATATCATATAATCAACGATGAATTTTCTTTGTACAAGATGTGTTATTTAGCGAAGGTAGCAAGAAAGACCCAAGACATGTCATCTTCGAAGGGATGGAGAAGATCACGATCTCGGCTATATACCTACGGAAAGATAAGAGCACACCTGGAGAGATAACCAGGTCCTCAGAGGGACGTAATAAGACACATAATATCATGCCATAAAACTTAATATAAACTGCTCAATAATAAGTCAAATCGGATCATAACATGGTCCAATACTCCACTCTTGAACTAGCGTACCATCCTCCCAACCAAAACAAGGACAAAAGATGGTACCCTAATCCACGATGAAGTATCTTTCCATGCCATGTATCCAATATAGTATTCGGACCACAACAAGGTTCAGTACCTTCTCATCGGAGCAATGGACCATACCTACAGCCAAACAAGGACAAGATTTGGCAAACTAGTCCGCGACAAGTTACTGTTCCAAGCCGCGATCAGATATAAGTACCTAAATAGAAGGTACCTATATCTAACGGATAAGGGTCACCTAACCACTCAAAGTGTAATACAATCGAGAATAGTGCATGGTCGCATAACCTCCTAGTCAAGTCAAGATAAAGCAATACAATACAATCCTCAGTAGCGAGTCTAAACACTATATACCATTCCTCAGTATCGAGCGAGTCTATAGTATATAGTCTATCTATCGTTCCTCAGTATCGAGCGAGTCTACGATAGATAGGGAGGAGGTCAACGTCCACTTGTATTCTCCCCGCCCAATGCTCTAACTCTAATAACTACTAGTCTTCTATCATGCAATCCTAATAGTAGTTATAGCCTAATGAACGTCCTTACGTATCGGTGCCCAGTCGACCATACAAGTATGAGACCTATATGCGACTCGTGACTCGTAAAAATATGTGTCAAGGCCAATGATTGCAGATAGTCTCTCTAATCTAGGTATCTAGGTTTAATGCGCATAAAAATAGTGCAAGCAACATGAAATATAAATAACAGTAGAATTGCATAATGATAAAACTATTTAGCACAGTTTATCTTGCAAAAAATAAATAGGAAATAAATGCATGCAATGTATAAGCTAAAGTACATAGACAGTTGATGGCAAGGTATCTTGCCTGAGGTCCTTGCTGGTGAAACCGATAAACCCGTTGGGTATAGAATAGTCTCAGGGCTACACAAGAAACTCAGACGATGGGACAAACTTCTAAAATAAAAACTAAAATAAAATATTCTAGAAAATTTTGGGAAAAACATATGACGTGTATTTTTTCGTCAGCATTCCGAAACTTCAAAACGGTTCGTGATTCTGATTACCGATTCTTCCAGAATCTCAAAAACACTAAAACGTGTCAGATTTCGAACAAGTGGCACTCCACAAATTTTCCAGAAAATTAAGTTTAGAATTTATGAAAAGAAAATTTATATTCAGAAAATATACCTCAATACGATTCCAACAAAAAAAGGAGGTTAAACGGAGTCTGGAGTTGGGAGTTATGGATATTCGAAGTTGCTACAACTATTAAAAATTGAGGCTAAATTTATGATAAATTTTGGGCTTAGTTATGACGAAAAAAGAGAGAAATTTTGACAAGGATAGTTTGAAAGATGATTTATTCATAGATTCGATATATATATATATATATATATATATTATATATATATATATATATATATATATAATATATATATATATATATATATATATATGGCTAGCAATTAGCTAATTATGATAGGATTAGAATTAAATCATAAGTATGATTAGGATTACCAACTAATTTGGATAGAATATGATTGGTTTAAATAAGAAGATTAATTAATGCTAGATATGACTCCAATAGGATAAAATTTCTAATGGATAAATCTTTCCAAAAATTTAAATCAAATAAATTATTAAAAAGAAATCAATTTGGTTAAATGATCACCATAATAATTTTAAGTATTAATCTATATTATCAAATAATTCAATTCATATGAATCCAAATCCAAATCAAACTCAACATAATAACTTTAAAATAATATTGAATATTTACCAAAATAATTTAAATCATATAATAGATAAATTCTTAATCATATAACATTTCAAATGTAGATTAGACAAATCGTAATGCCAAAATTAGTCATCGTAAGTATTTTAAACAATATTTAAATTATCAACATAATTTAAAGTATAGTTGATAACCATCATGATAATTTAAATAAATTCAATATAATCAAATAACTGATTATCATGTCAAAATAATACTCGATGTCATCAAATATTATAAAACTTACTTTTATAAATCCA
>JANAVB010001400.1:4276139-4281139 GCA_029216955.1 Iris pallida
TGAACTGCTAAATCCTTGATATTGCTTCCTTGGCACCAGAGAGTCCACACACGGGACGAGGGTGTTTTTCTTGATCTGTTTACATCCGTGAGTCCACACTAGGGACTAGGATGCCGATTATTTACATCAGAGAGTCCACACACGGGACGAGGATGTAGTATTTGCACCAGAGAGTCCACGCTCGGGACGAGGGTATAGACTTGACTTGACTTGACTTGCACCAGAGAGTCCACGTTCGGGACGAGGGTGTTTACATCAGAGATTCCACACACGGGACGAGGATGTAGTATTTGCACCAGAGAGTCCACACTCGGGACGAGGGTACCTTGTCGTGAACTAACCAGAGAGTCCACACTCGGGACGACAGTTAGTACTAACCAGAGAGTCCAACTCGGGACGAGGGTTAGTGTTTAGTTCAAACCAGTGAGTCCACACTCGGGATGAGGGTTTGGTTTCTTCCATTGATCATCGTGTTTCGTTCATCCGGCAGTTCATTATGCGTAGTTGTTCTAGTATTCGTGTTCGTGTTCATGTGTCCGTGTTTGTGTTCGTAGTCATTGGTCGTGTTCCCATTTTTCTTGTTTACCCTTTTTGTGCATGATAAAACTGTTAGATAGGCATGTATATTATGTATTTTGCTATGTCCTCTGAGGACCTGATGATCTCCTCAGGTTTAGCGATTGCATGGAGTTAGCTAGTAGTTCTGGATGATGATGGATTTGCGGTTCTTGCGGGATTCAGGTATCGCTATTGTGTATTATCTGCTCGTGCTTTTCATTCCTTATTATGAGATATCCTGTTTCATGTTTCAGTTGTAGACTCTTGTTATTTCCTTTAGAGTCTTATCGAACATTTATGCTAGTGGGCTGCAGACCACGACCCAATGTTCATTCATGTTTATTATCTTATTATGGATTGAGATTTAGAGTTGTTTGCCATGATTTGGTAGTATACCATAGCCTTGATAGCATTTACGTATTCGAGTCGGGCTGGAGTCCGCTCGATGCGTAGCTGGGCTTGGATACGCTTCGTATCCGAAAAGCGGGTACGGGTCGTGATAAGTTTTTTGGTGGCCCATGCAGGTCAGAGCATATCGTACCGGTTACGTAACTGTACTAGTACGAGCCTGCGACCTTGACTAAACCTTTAGGATTCTCAATCCACACTGCTTTGAAAATTCTCCTAGAATTTCTCTACGTCCTTAAAAACTCCATGTTTGCTCTCGATTATACTTCCTTGCTTCCTGTGCCTTGATTATCGTCCCTTTTATTTCGGGGTGACGAATGATCGTGCTGTCTAGAACCAATTAGAAATCCTTAAATTATAGTATATATTGCTTGACTATTGAATATTGGTTGTTTATAGATACGAGGGAGTATAGATGCCATATGCCTAGATATCTGACGGGTAGAATTGTTAGCAACTAGTTAGAAGACCATAAGACTTTAGTGACCGTATTTTGAGGAGTAGTGTGACCAATGGTGGGTAGAAGTCCTCGAAGTTTCGTGGTTACGAAATGACTAGAGAAGCTTATAAAAATATTTTTAGGAATTAAATTGAGGAGATTAAAGTGATAGTAGACTTTGATTTTTTTTAGAAATAGTTATGAATTAGAATTTCGAGGACGAAATTATTTTTAAGGTGGGTAGATTTGTAGCTCCCCTTCCCGAAAATTTGGAAATATTTTTTATTTTATTTATTTGAGTTAAATAAGATTTTTAGCATTTTGTAAATAATTATTTAGTTAATTATTACAGTAGATGACTTTAGCCATAGTTGAGTTTGAAGTACTAGACGACTAGGATTTGTGGCACGGGAGATGTAGCAGTGTGCCTTGACTAATGTACTATTCATGCTCGGGGAAACCTAGCCATAGTGATGTCCTAACTAGGAAAACCAGACCAAGTTGTAACATGACTATTATAAATAGTTAATTATTTATTATTATTATATTAATTAAATTATTGAGTTTTAGGAAAACCCGATTGTACCAAAGTAGTCCAAATTGGACCCAAACCAAGCCCAAGCCTATGTAGACATACTTATAGGTATGTACAAATATTTCCTAGCCCTGTGGGTGGTCTTAATGTTATTTCTAAAATACTTGGTTATTTATACAAAATGGGTATTATTAATATTTAAATAGAGTCTTAGAGTATTGGTACCCTTTCTAGGAACAAATATGTTCACCAAGACTTGTTGGGTTGTTTTAGCGGGTTTTGGTATTATGGTGTTTATTTAGATGTAAAGATATATGTGTGTATGTATGTATACATATATATAATAATATAGGTAAGTGTAGATGAATATGAATATATACGAATATATTATATATGTGTAATTGTATATAAATAAATAATATAGGTGTGTATGTGTATATGGGTATTTATATATAAATATTATATAAATATGAATATGTGTGTATATAAATGTATAAATTATATTAACGTGCGTATTTGTACGTATATACAAATATTATATAAATATGTGTATTGTACATATACATAAATATTATAAATGGGTGTATCTTATATTAAATATTATATATATAATTTTTTTTATAAAATATATATATATATATATGTACGTATGGTATGATATACATGTATAGAAGTATATATACATGTATGTGTGTATAGATATAAATATATGAATATATATATATATTATATATATATATATATATATATATATATATATATATATAAATAAATATATATATTATATATATATATATATATAATATATTATATATATATATATATTATATATATATATATTGCTAGAATAAAGAGTACGAATAAGGAGTTCGCCCACGGGCCCAGCCCGCAGGCCCAACCCAAATAACCAATGGCCCAGCCCATCCCGGGCTGGAGCCATTCCCTGCAGACCCAAGAAACAGGCCCCGACCCCCTGTAGAAGACCCAGCAACAGCTGATGTTCTCCCAAGGCATGGCAAACCCGACCCAGTCATCAGCAACTTAGCAACACCTATTTACAACTAAACCCCTGGTCCAAAGCCCAAACCAGCGTGCAACCACACCCGAAATTCCCAGCAGTAAACGTTGAAGGCCCGACCCTGTAAAACTGCATATAATATATAATTCGTAGCCGAGAGGGAGTTCGTCAAAAAATTCACGAAAACCCTAACCAAACCCACGCCGACATCACCCTCCCTGGCGCAGCCCCCAGCCACCACCCTGCGCCTCCCCCGACCTCGCCGGCAGCCACCCGACGCCTGAGCACCGCACAACCGCCGAAAAAAGCCGTGCGCAGCATAGGGAACTCAGCGACAGCAGCCCGACCACCCATTTTTTGAGGTATAATTCTCCCATATTTTGTAATCATTTTTTGTTCTATCAAACGTAGATCGAAGCCCACATAACCCTCTCTGATTCCCAACTAGTGGGGTTGGATATTGTTGCTCGACCAACCCGAAAAGTCGACGTAAAGTCGAGTAAAACCTGTTGAAAATAGGGTATATACTGTCCAATCACCCAAGTTTGGTGATCGATCCCGATCGATCCAATACAATATTTGAAAAACTATTTGAAGACAATTATAGACAACCTGTAGGACTTCATGACCCTATTTGTGGATCGAAAATCATCGACTACGGGTCGAGAAATCGAATCCCAAAGTTTCCCAAAATATGTTTTCAAAATATTAAAAATCCTTCCACACGACGTGCGTCCCGCCATTCCGGGCGACGGGTCATGACCCGAAGGCATCGAAAGGTGCGTAACAGCTTCGTGGTCGTGTGGGCTTTGGCGGAATTCAAATTGTGGTGTGTGCGCGACGAATTTGATGCGTATCCGTCGAAATTTACCGTCGACCATTTTGCACAAACTCCAATTACTTTGTGCACGTTCGTCAGATCGAGACGAAACTTGTGCCAACATGACGTATCGTTTTTCTGGTCCTGTATGCCAAGTTTGGTCCAATTCTAAGACAGTTGAATCGTACGTCGTTTTGCGGGCCCCACGGTCCCACTTAACGGGCGATTTGTGCACGGCCCGCCGGAATCCAACTTGGACATACGGTTGGGTTCGTATCGGAAAATCGGATCCATAGACATGAAGTTTGACGACTTTAGAGACCATTGACCCTGGCACGATTTTCGGTGTAAGTGGGTCCAACGCGGACATCGTTTTTACCCAAAATTACCGTTTTGCCCCTGTGTCCAGAATTGGACTTAAGGACAAGCAATCTTAGCTAATTTGACTATTCTGAGACTATTGGCATTGTCTGTTTCAGCTTTCGGAGAAAGTTGTGATGTTTGGACTTTATGATGTAGCAGTGGACTAGATTGATATTGGATTTGCGTGCAACCTCCAGGCAAGTATACCTTGCCTCCTCTACAGTTTATTTACATGCATTTTATTTCAGTTTTCATCTTTTGGATTAATTATGGACATGTGCTTTTTCGTGTTTTTTTGTGGAGTTGTTTTTATTGTTTATAGCCATGTTCATATTTTGGCCTTGTGTTTCACATTTGGAGTTTCTCGTCAGTACCTTGCTTGAGTGTGTTAGAACGAGTGCATGTAGTGAACTGCTAAATCCTTGATTTGCTTCCTTGGCACCAGAGAGTCCACACACGGGACGAGGGTGTTTTTTTGATCTGTTTACATCCGTGAGTCCACACTAGGGACTAGGATGCCGATTATTTACATCAGAGAGTCCACACACGGGACGAGGATGTAGTATTTGCACCATAGAGTCCACGCTCGGGACGAGGGTGTAGACTTGACTTGACTTGACTTGCACCAGAGAGTCCAAGCTGGGACGAGGGTGTTTACATCAGAGAGTCCACCACGGGACGATGATGTATTATTTGCACCACAGAGTCCACACACGGGACGAGGGTGCCTTGCCGGGAACTAACCAGAGAGTCCACACTCGGGACTAGGGTTAGTACTAACCAAAGAGTCCACACTCGGGACGAGGGTTAGTGTTTAGTTCAAACTAGTGAGTCCACACTCGGGACGAGGGTTTGGTTT